>PVIJ01007530.1:0-81867 GCA_004024925.1 Scalopus aquaticus
ATCACTTATAATCAAGGAAATGCAAATCAAAACCACTATGAGATACCACCTCACACCTGAGAAGATGGCACACATTAAAAATACAGGCAATAATAAATGCTGGAAAGGATGTGGAGAAAAAGGAACTCTTCTGCACTGCTGGTGGGAATGTGAACTGGTCCAACCACTATGGAAAGCTGTAGGCGATTCCTCAGACTGCTAAACATGGAGCTTCAATACGACCCAGCAATCCCACTTTTGGGAATTTACCCAAAGGACACAAAAGCACTAATCCGAAAGGATACATGCACCCGTATGTTCATTGCGGCACTGTTCCCAATAGCAAAGGTATGGAAGCAACCCAGATGTCCAAAAATAGATGATTGGATCAAGAAGATGTGGTCCATATACACAAGGGAATACTATTCAGCATGGAAAGAAGATAAACACATGCAATTTGCAGCAACATGGATGGAATTAGAGGGAATCATACTCAGTGAAATAAGCCAGAAAGAAAAAGAAAAATATCGAATGGTTTCACTTATAACAGGACTATAGGGAAACCAAATAGGAGAGAGACACTCAGCGGCGGGGGGGGCGGCGGGGCGGGGACGGAGGGGAGGATAAGGGCACAACATGGAATAGAAAAGAATACAGGGGACCATGGAGATGGATCACGGGTGAATTGGTGGTGGGCTACCCAAGGGGAATACAAAATGTAAAAGACATAAATAACAATAATAAAAAGAAAAAAAATTTCAAATTATGAGACTGTTACCCAATTAAAAAAAAATAAAAATTTCAGAATCCTTGGGAGCTTCAGGCTCCCAGTTACACTCTATGTTTGGATTCTGATGTAATATAAATACAGATTATATCTGTACAGAGACGTGACTTGACCCTGAGAGCATTTGCAATGTGACATGTTCTTGTGACACCAGGAGGCCATGGACAAGAGCATGGAGAGTCGCGACCATCACTACATCTTGGAGCCCGTGTGCGCATCTGCGCTCCTGAGAAGAAACTGCTCCAAAGAGCCCTTGAGGTCCCGGCACTCGCCCCGTATTGAATGTGATATTCAGCTGGAGACCATTCCCTTGAAGCTCTCCCAGGTACCGTCTCGGGGCGAGACCAGCGTTGGCGGGAGGGCTTAGTAGCCTCGTGGGAAGGGAGGAAGGCAAGTGGCCCTGAGATCAAAACACTGGCAGGCGGAAAAGTTGGTTTAGGTCGACCTTTGGTTAGTTTGGGTTTAGTGTTTTAAAGTGCTGAGCAGAGAGTAAAAGAGGTAAAGTAAAAATACTCAGGATTCCGGGGTGCCCTGGGTCTGAAATGGCGTCTTTCACGTCACGCTGGGTTTCAAGTCAGCGCTTGGCTATTGTGACTTCTCTTAGGTTCTGTCCTAACTGGATAAAAGAGACCAATCAGTTCTAACGTTGACTCTTTTAACCTCTAATAAAAAGCTGCAGTACCGGCAAATCATGGAATTCCTCAAGGAGCTGGAACGAAAGGAGAGGCAGGTGAAGTTCCGAAAATGGAAACCCAAAGTGGCCGTGTCTGAGAAGTAAGGGCTGGTGAATGGTCTTAACAATCTTACGTGTGAAGAGCGCTTCATAGCCTGTCCTGCTTTTGGCGCACAGATCAGAAACAGGCTTTACTGTCCTTGAGACACGGTTGGGGATAAAAGGCCAGTTGGTTTTTCTGGCCTTAACATGCTAGTCTGTTTTGTGTTCTTTGGTGTCTCAGGCTTACTCTTAGATTGTTGTGGAATCAAGAAGTGCCTCTTAGTCTCCTTAAGTCAGTGGATTAACTGCTGGTCTGGTGGAGTGTGATTGTGTAGCGTCTACTTTGCCATGTGTGTATCTCCTTTATATGTCCCGTAGCAAAAAGGTGTCTTTTCATGGAGCCGTGCGGACTTGACCAGTCTATTATATGAACGCCTTTTGAGATCCTGAGTATTTCCATGTGCTTTCTGAAGCATTCCATTTAAAATCTTTCAGATGCTATCTTATAGTCACTACTTGATTTTTCGTCAGTGGGGGGGACCGATATCATGGATAATTCAGATCTCTTCAGATCTCTTCAGCGCAGTACTTCCCCCTTATCTGTGGCTTGGCTGTCTGTGGTTTCCACGGCTACCCACGGTCCGCCCTGGGCCACATGCATGTAACCTTTATTACAGTGTGTGGCTATCACTGCTCCATTTGTTATTAGTTATTGTTAAGCTCTTATTGGGTCTAATTTATAGCTTAAACTTTATCATAATTATGTATGTTAGGAAAACACTTTGTGCAGGGTTTGGTAATATTGGCAGCTGCAGGCCTCTGCAGGGGTCTTGGAATGTACCCCCCCCCCCGGATGAGGGGTGATAACTGTAATATGTTGATATATAAGTTAGGATCTGTTATTTGATGTTCTTGGTCAGAAGGTCTGCTTTCTCCACGTGAGCCTCGCGTGGCATAAACTGATAGCTGACAAGAGAGAAGGTGTCAGAGTAGTGTGATTCCATTTGCTTTTATTGGAAGATGCAACCACTATGTTATAAACTATTTCAGCTGCCGAGAATGGTGGTATTTTGCTTTGAATGCCAACCTGAATGAGATCAGAGAGCAGCGGAAATGCTGTACCTGGGACTTCTTGTTGCACCGCGCCCGAGATGCTGTGTCTTACACTGACAAGTACTTCAGCAAATTGAAAGGAGGCTTGCTGTCTGCAGACGACAAGGTGAGGGGACTATTGTCTTGGGCTTCTCATCTTTCAAAGGATGAGAATGCTCTCTCCGCATCTGAAGAACTTGGAATCTGTGCTTTCACAAGCGTTACCTCAGCTCAGCAGAGTGGGTAGACTATGACTCTTCCCAATCCAGGTGAGGAAACTGAGGACCAGATTTACACAGTAAGAGTGGGGGCCTCAGCCCCTTTATGTCTCATATGAGACATTAGCAAGGACATGCCCTCCCCTCGGGGGTTTGCTACCTGTCCCAGCCGCCCCAGCCTGGAAACCGGACTGGAGACACTGCGGAGCCCCAGTCTTCGCCGGGTTCTGGGCCTGCGGGGGTCTCCTACAGAATTGAATTGAGGCTCTTGTGGGTCCCATTTTTAACCAAGTACTGTTCTTTGCTTGGGTGGTATGGAAAAGGTGTTTAAGCCAGAAACCTAGCAGCCAGGGGCCCCCCCGTTTCTTGGCTCTCAGTGGAAATGCTGTTCCTCCCCAGTAATTGTAGAGGTTCGGGTGAGTATCCCGTTTCTCAGGTGTGATGATACCTGTTTTCTCTTTTTCCCACCCAAACAGGAGGAAATGCGTCGAATCGAAGAGGAACAGAGCTTTGAGGAACTGAAGATTTTGCGTGAACTGGTTCATGAGCGATTTCACAAGCAAGAAGAACTGGCTGAGGTAAGAGACCCTGCGAGAAGATGTGTTCGGAGCCAGCGTGCTCTGATGCCTCAGTTTTGATGTGTCGTCAGCGGCACATGCAGCTTGTCTTGTCTTTGGGGCTCATCTGTGCTCATTTTGCTTGACGCAGAGTCTGCGAGAGCCTCAGCTGGATTCTCCGGGAGACTCTCCGGCGGGCCCAGAGCCCGGCGCAGGCAGCGGGCTGCTGCAGTACCTGCAGTCCTGGTTTCCTGGCTGGGGCGGCTGGTACGGGCAGCAGACCCCGGAAGGGAGTGCCGTGGCGGGTCTGTCTGGAGAGCAGCGCGAGCAGTGGACTCCTGAGGAGATCCTGGGTAAGGCGGGAGCTGACCTCACGCTCCCCTGGCTGTAGGGAGGAGACACTTGGTTCCTAAGATTGGCCTCATCTTTGTGAACAGACCGTGGCATTTTTCAGATAATAAAAAATTAGAAAGTTGTCCAACAATTCGTCTCATGTTGATAGAGGCAGAGAGAGAATGATTTGAGAGAGGTGGCATTTGTGATTTTGTTACTAAGTTAGGATATTAGTTCAGTTTCAGGTAGATCTGAGTGACAGTGATTGTAAAAGAGCTGAATTTGAGTAAATTCAAACGTTTTTAGACTGAAGCTTGACGGCCAAGCAGAGTCACCCTTTAGACCCGAGCTGTCCAGGATGGCACCCACAGCCAGTGACTGTTGGAGTTTAAATTGCTATAAATTAGTTAGAACAAAAAATTCGCCTCGTCACTGGTACCAGCAATGTCAGCCACATGTACCACGAGTGCTCGGGTTAGTGGCCACGTGGCGCCACAGCAGTGGTGGGACCTTCTACCGTGTATACAGTGCCGCTTTATTCTGCACTTTCTCATGACTCCTGACATCCTCCCTGGCTCCATGATGAGCTGGTCAGAGCTCTTGTAAAGCAGATGGGGCCATTTTACATTAGTGAATTAACCCGTGAGTTTGTTTTCAATAAGGAAAAGTGAGTACAAGAACGTCCCTGAGACTTTGATCTATGTGCCTGGTGTGCTTTTTGGATTTCCCATGTTTTTCCTTAAAGTCTCCTCTCCTCTCGTTTAGGCACCGAGGAGTTTTTTGACCCCACTGCAGACGCCTCCTGTATGAACACATACACGAAGCGGGATCATGTGTTTGCCAAACTGAACTTGCAGCTGCAGCGAGGCACCGTGACGCTGCTGCACCAGGAGCCAGGGACGCCCCCCTCCGGCGAAAGTGCTTTCATGCAGCTCGAGTTTTCCGGTATGGCCCCCCGCAACCTCCTGATGCTGTTTTTCTCTCTAGAGCCATGTCCGCACAAATGGCGTTACCCGGCAATTACGTTCTGGAAGGTTCTAGTGAATGCTGAGTGAGTGAAGTGACGGCCCCGGGAAGTACAGGGTCAGATGCCTGCGAGCCTCTGGCCATGGCTGCCGTCTGCTCTCAGCACCAAACTGCATCTGATGTGTGATTATGTTTAAAGACACCTTGTTTGTATCGGATGTTAGTTCAGTAGCGTAAAACTCAGTGACACTCGAGCTCATGTCTGAGCAAAGCTTGTCTAATACACGTTCTTATCTCTGCGAGTCTACAGAATGGTTACTTACCTGAGCTCTCTCAGCAATTTGAAGGCAGATGACCAAAAAAAGCCAGTTTGTCTGACTTTGTAGTCCTGAGAGCTGAGCGAGCATGCAGTCATTGTCAGCTGGTGGAGTGTCTGAGCTTGTGTGAAGTGTTCTATTGAAAAATCGTTCTGCTAGGAAACTTGTAACCTCCCTTGTGCATTTACTATAGATAGTACAGCTAGGTAGACATATGTTATATAGACAGGGTGTTGTAATTTTTTATCTTCTAATTTCAAGGGAACGTTCATGATATGTAACAGTCCTCTATAAAATGTACATCTAGTACTTTGAAGGCACTTTGAGCCATCAAGCCACAGTGTGAACCCTCACTTTTATTTCCGGTAGATGTAAAACTTCTGGCAGAATCTCTTCCTCGAAGACATTCCTCCTTGCTCTTAGTCCGGTTGGGTGGACTGTTCCTGCGGGACCTGGCCACAGAAGGAACTATCTTTCCCCTCCTGGTCTTTCCTAATCCGGTACGTACCAAGTGGGATGGCTGATCCGCCTGGGGTGTTGGCGCATTGGGGCCTGCTGAGCAGTCAGTCAGTGACGCTGATCGGTCCGTCCTGACGCTCGGTCATGCTCAGATGCGCTCCTCAGAGCCAGGCTGGAGACGGCCAGGTTCTGAGTTGGCTGGAGGGAATGTCGGTGAGGTGTAGGACGGTGTCTTCTGCCTCTCTGCTGTCGCCACCGTGGGTGACATGGGACAGTTTGCTCCGATTTGGAAGAAAATGGCATAAGCACCATTGTTTACAGCCTTTCTTGGTCGATGTTTGAGCTTGCCCTCTTCGTGCATTCTGACTCTCGGGCGCCGACAGGACATCTCATCTCGGCGTTAAGAACCACCTTGCTTTCTCTCTGTACTTAGTTTTTATATGTGATATACGTTATTAATTTGAGACTTTGATTTTCTCAATTTGGCAAAGATATGGTCAGGTTAGCTGACTACTTAGCCACTTTGTAATTTTTGGGGGGACGGGGTGTCGGGTTGTGGAGCAGGTGGGGGGCAGAGTAAGAGTCTGAGAAGCCACACCCTTCATCCTGATGGGCGTGTGTGTGTTAGAGGCGCCGGCGGCAGAATAGCTGCCGGGGCTGTGAGGGAGGCAGCGCTGGGCCTGTAAGTCCTCGGAACCTGAGGCAGCTGAGGCGTGATTTGACTGTGCTCAGCGAGAGTGTGGCCGAGGCTGAGGCGAGAGACGTGTGCCTCCGGCAGATGACGTTTGTGCCCTTTCTGTGTGTTCAATAGCAAAAAGAAGTCGGCAGAGTCTCGCAGTCCTTTGGCCTCCAGTCGCCGTCAGCAGACAGACGAGATCATTTTCCTGGTAAGTTGTCCCGATCAAGTTCCTGGTCATTTGTTTCCGAAACGAAACGCGAAGAACACGGCGGTTGTCGGTCAAAGCCGTGGTCACGGTCCAGCGGGCAGCGTGTCCCACTGAGGCCCAGCAGTTTGCGTGAGCAGTGTGTTCACCGGAGACGCCCATGCGCTCCCTTCCCCCGCACGGACCGGGGCGGGCCTCGAGGGGCTGGGGACCCTTGGTCTCTGCGGGTGTGAACACAGCAACCCCGTTCTGAGGATTCCTGTTGCCGTGCTCGAGCCTCTCGTTATTTGGTTCTCTATTTTAGTAACTGTGCATAAATGTGAACGAGTTGGAAAATAACTCAGAAAATGTCCTTTTTTCTAGAATTCCTTGCAGGTTATTAAAAGAAACTTGTTCTGCTCCATTTCTTCCCTCCTGTGCTTCCCTGCAGCTGCAGACCCGGATGACCCCGTGTTTGAGATGCTGTATGAGAGGAACCCGGCGCACAGCCACTTCGAGAGGCGGCTGGACGTCAGCACCAGGCCCTTGAACATCATCTATAACCCCCAGGCTATTAAAAAAGTGGCTGACTTTTTCTACAAGGGAAAGGTTCATACCTCAGGTTAACTTTTTTGTTTGTTTGATCTTCTGTTACTATTTAAGGCTGTCTTTCTTGTCATCCCTGGTGCTCCTGGACTGGGCTTGCTGTCTCTTCGACCTTGTGGTAGAGAGGCCTGCAGAGTAAGTGGGTCGGGGGGCCTTAGTCACTGAGTCAAGGTGGGTGACTCGGAAAGGCGCTCTTCCACGAAGAATCAATACCCTTGCTTTCTCTTTGCTTTCCTCCATTCGGCATACATTTTTAAATACTTCTCATTGTATTGAGATAGTGGTTTCTTGGATACCTCGGATATTTCAGGTCAGTAAATGGAGGAGGAATGTTCAAGAATTTCCTTGTCTGTGATCAGATCCATGGCCTGTTTCACTTGCTCGTGCGTTGTCAGATACGGCAAAGCTCGCCACTGCCCTTCCTGTATCACCATCGATTTATTTGTGTCCCTCTTTATTCCCAGAATAGATGTGAGACCTTCAAGCAGAAAAAGCACTTTTGTTGACAGGGAGATTATCAGGCAGTAGTACTTTCCTCAGTGTATCCCTCCCTCCCTCCTGTAACAGTGAAGTTCTTTCAGGTTTTGAGTCTTTTTGCATAAATAGTAGCCCCAAATGTTTGGCCTTCATTGCGCTGTCACTGATCAGTTCTAGAAGGTATTTCCTTCTAAATTCCACTTCCTCTTCTAATATAAAGCCATCCTTTTTTTTTTTTAAAGATAATTATTTATTTATGTATACAAGCTGGGGTGTTGGCCAGAGGAGTGGGTGGTGAGAGAATTCACCAGAGACAAGAGTGGGGAGCAGAACAGGTGGATCTACTGAAGTACACTGCTGAGGGGAGCAGCGGGCGAGGCAGGAGAGATCTGCTGTGCCATGTGGGAAGCTCCCCAACCGGGCATCGAACTTGCCCCACAGCTGCGGCTGCCGATAGCTCCACAGTGCTGCGCCTAACCTGTTGTGCCACCAGGGAGGCCCTAAAGCCATTCTTTAAGGCTTCTGAAGTATGATCATTTGGAATCCTTTCGAAAATGGCTCAGGAAATTCTAGTGACTTGGCTCCCTCCCCTCAGGCGCTGCCGTTCTCCCCAGGGCTGTCCCTCTGCTGGTCTCAGTTTCGGCTGAGACCCCACACGCATTGCATGGTGGGGAGGAGGAGGAGCTGCCGTGCAACTGTACTTCCGCTTTGGTGGGGACACTTAGTGAGAATAGACATTGTGGTGCTTTTCTCCCACCCAGCCATTTGAGGATCCTGACTCTCCTGTGCCTTTCCCATCTTGCAGGTTTTGGCTATCAGTCTGAACTTGAGCTGAGAGTAGCGGAAGCTGCTCGGAGACAATACAATAAACTAAAGATGCAGACCAAGGCAGAGATCCGACAAACTCTCGATCGTTTGCTAGTGGGTGATTTCATTGTAAGTGGGCATACCCCGCCACTCTTGTGGCGGCAGTGGGGGGGCAGGTGGCAGTTCTCTCTGTTAAGTTCTTTACCTACTGCAGGCAGACCTGCTTGTATCAGGTGTACCAATTCAGTAAACTGAGAATATGTCCTTGTCAGCTAGTGGAAAGTAGAATCTCATTTCTTTTACGGTCAGGGTTTAATGGGTAAAAACAAACGCCTGGGAGTAGGAGCGTTTCTCTTGATGCCGGCGTGGGGCACGCTCAAGACTCGTCTTTGTTCCCTTTTCTAGACCTGCTCATTTGTAAATTTTTCAGTCAACAACATCCTCTTTTTGCTCACTGTTAGCAGAAGGGAGACAACTGGAATCATGTCCCAGTTGTGATTCTGGGGGATGATGGTCACTTTGTGATGCTAAGTGGCCACTGAGGGGAGGCAGAGTCAGGGAGCCAGGAACCCCACCAGTCCAGGGAGCTGGGAGGCGTGGAGGTGTGCTGCCGAGCTGCGGCAGCAGAGGGAGCAGTTGAGTTGGACTCTTTGGGAGGCGGCCGAGCCCGTGGAATAGTGGGCACAGGACATGGTCAGTGCATGTTTTGAAGCTCCCACATCGAGGGGCATGTAGTGTGGGGTCCAGGATTAGTCCTGGTGTTTTCTTGTCTGTTTCAACCCAAATAACAGTAATTAGTATCCTTTTGTTACCTTAGACAAAGATTTCTTTTTCATCACATTTATATATATTAGCTTTTACTAAACGCACTTAATTGAGACTCTGTAATTAGCAGGGAAGAACAGTTAACAAATTTGTGGAGCGGTGTACTTTTTGTGTGTCAAATGTCAAAGCTTATGATTTTCACCAAGATATTTTGGCCTAAAATTTTGTAGTTACCAGAGTCCATGAATAAATACAAATATTTGGATTTTTACATTTATTTGTAGTCTATAATTTCTGCAGTGCTTTAAAAGCATTAAGTCCTATAAACTTAGAAAGAAGATCTTTCCTAAACTATGGATCATTTCAACCAAAGCATAGACAACCGCCCAAACCAGTAATTAGCTAGTCTGGCCTCTGCCCTTCCCCCCACTTCTGACATTGGCCTGTGTTAATGTCGTGGGGCCTCAAGCTTTTGGGTCTGCTTCTGTTTTAAACTTAGTACCCTAGACCATCAAGTCACTCCCTAGGTGTAGCTTTGTGAAAGGCTTGAGCCCCAACTCATAAAGCTGTGTCGGCAGATGCAGTTAAATGGCATTTAATTGTAGTTTGTTTTTTCAGGAGGAGAGTAAGCGGTGGACTGTGCGACTAGATATTTCTGCCCCTCAAGTGATCTTTCCTGATGATTTCAAGTTCAAGAATCCTGTGTTAGTTGTTGTGGATCTAGGAAGAATGCTGTTGACAAATACCCAAGGTATGGTGGGAATGTGTAGTAATGACCTATCTATGCTTAGCTAAGTAAGGCTTAAAAAAAAAAAAAGGTTTATGTAGTATTTTTAAACTCCAAAGTCCACTTGTTACTTTTTTAATAATAACTTTCTTGAGAGTCTTTTAAAAAATTATAGTTTGGTTGTTTTGGTATATTGATAGATTGGCGCAACTCTCTATATGGTCTAATTCCAGAACCTTTTCATCATCCCAAGAAGAAATCCCAGATGCATTAGCAGTCCCTCTCCATTACCCCCCTCTCAGCCCCTGCCACCCACTAGTCTGCCTCTGTGGCTTTGCCTATTCCGAACGTCTCCTGGGGCGGAGCTCTATGATAGGCAACTTCTGTGTTTGATTTCTTGCACTTAGCATTATCAGTACTTAATTCCTGCTTATGACTGAATTATATTCTTTTATAGGAATACACCACATTTTTTTTTTTTTTAATCTGTTCATCAGTTGGTGGACGTTGGGTTGTTTCCACCCTTTTGGCTATTATGAGCAATGCAGCTGTGTGTTCATGTACAGACTTTTTTGTAGACACATGTTTTCAGTCTTTTGGGTTCACTTCAGAGTGGAATTGCTGAGATATGTGATTTTTGTTTTACTTTTTTAAAGAAGATTTTATTAATTTTTGCATAGAAGAATGGGGGTGCAGGCCAGAGGTGTGTGTGTTGGGGGGGGTAGTGGTGAGAGGTTTCACCAAAGAGAGAGTGGGGAGCAAAACAGGTGAATCTATTGAAATACACGGCTGAGGAGGCAGGAGAGGTCTGCTGCCCCAGAGCTCCCTGGCTGGGGATCAAGCTCAGGCTGTCGTGGTGGTTGTGCTGAGACCTAACTCCCAGGATCCCAGGGAAGCCCTGTTACACATTTTGAGGCACCGTCCAGTTGTTTTCCAAAATGGCAACACCATTTAATCACCTCAGTCGTAATTTATGAGGGTTCTAATTTCTCAGCATCCTCAGCAACGCTTGTTCATATCTGCCTTTTGGATTACAGCCATTTCATGGATATAAAATAGATTCTCATGTTTTTAATTTGCATTTCTCATGTAACATTTTGTATTTTAATAGATATTGTTTCTCAGTACTTTCAGGGATAGAAATTAAGAATAGAGATTTAGTCTATTTAGGGGAACTGTATAAAAAGAGACTCCTGAAAGGTTATTGCACTGCTGCTAATAGTTGCAAAAAAATATTCACTATTTACCTTGAGCTGGGAGGGAAGGAAGGAAGGATTCATAGGGTCAAAGAGATTGAGGAAGTTTGTCAAATAATCTCAACCTACTTCACTGAGAAGATTCAAAAGAGAAAAGGGCAGAGCAGGAGCGGAGAAGTTTGGTGCTGATGGGAGCGTGAAACATTAAATTGAAGAAAGTGCTCACACAACCACCGAAGGCACCTCCTAAGCTATTACAACATAAACGGGAACAGCAACCAGGACCAGCGCCCAGAGTGTGTTTGGAGGTTGTCTCAGTGGCTCAGGAATGTGAGCACTGGGGCTAAAACAGGACAGGTCGAGCAGCTGCTGCTGGCCGAGCGGTGTTCTGGGCTCTGGGGTATCAGCTGGGTCAAACAGGCGAGACTTCTTTTCTCTTGGAGTATTCTAGTGGGGCAATGCAGTGAACCCCGAGGCAAACATAGGAAAAACGAATAACTGCTTAGAATTTTCGATTAGCTTTTTAACTGGGGTTTTTGATTCTCTGCTTCTTTTTTTTTTTTGTGGTAACCGATTTATGCTGATTCTCTAATATTACATTAAAGAGTTAGGAAGAGCAGACATGTAAGACATGTGCTTTGAGTCTCCTCTGTTTGATCTGCAGATGACTCCAAGAGGAAAGGCGGGAATGGGTCTACATCTGAAGAGAATCAGTTTAGCGACGATGAATACAAGACCCCCCTGGCTACGCCTCCTAACACCCCCCCTCCCGAATCAAGCAGCGGTCATGGGGAGAAAGCGCCTCCGTTTTCTGGAGTTGGGTTCAGTGAGGAGCAGCTTCAGGCACATCTGATGAGCACCCAGCTGTACGAGCGGTACTCCCTGTCATTCCTGGACCTCCAGATCATGGTTGGGCGGGTGAAGGACAACTGGAAGCATGTCCAGGATGTTGACGTGGGCCCGACCCACGTGGTCGAGAAGTTCAATGTGCACTTGCAGTTAGAACGTCGACTGATCTATACCTCCGATCCTAAGTACCCTGGAGCTGTGCTCTCAGGCAACTTGCCAGACTTAAAAATCCACATCAATGAAGATAAAATATCCGCTCTCAAGAATTGCTTTGCCCTTTTGACCACCCCAGAAATGAAGACTTCCGACGCGCAGATTAAAGAGAAGATTTTTCCCCAAGAGGAAGAGCGGGGCAGTTTGCAAGACTCGGTGATGAACTTAACCCAGAGTATCGTGATGCTGGAGCAGCACACCCGGGAGGTTCTGGTGGAGTCGCAGCTCCTCCTGGCTGAGTTTAAGGTCAACTGTATGCAGCTCGGTGTGGAGAGCAACGGGCGCTACATTTCCGTGCTCAAGGTGTTCGGTACCAACGCGCACTTTGTGAAGCGGCCTTACGATGCCGAGGTCTCTCTGACTGTGCACGGTCTGCTGCTGGTAGACACCATGCAGACGTACGGTGCTGATTTTGACCTGCTGATGGCCTCACACAAGAACCTGAGCTTTGACATCCCCACAGGAAGCCTCCGCGACAGCAGGACCCAGTCCCCTGTGTCTGGCTCCGTCGCGGCTCCCTTTACTGATGCTGCCACCCTGAACCACTGCTCGGCCACCAGCGTGTCCCTTGACAGGATCCTCAGCAAAGAG
The DNA here is from genome assembly GCA_004024925.1 of Scalopus aquaticus. Classification (NCBI taxonomy): domain Eukaryota; kingdom Metazoa; phylum Chordata; class Mammalia; order Eulipotyphla; family Talpidae; genus Scalopus; species Scalopus aquaticus. The sequence goes on from PVIJ01007530.1 coordinate 12,518, forward strand.
CAGGAGTCCCTCATTAAACTGGAGTATCAGTTTGTGAGCTCAGAGTGCCCTTCGATGAACCTGGACAGCACGCTTCAGGTGATTTCCCTGCAGGTGAATAATTTGGATATCATCCTAAATCCAGAGACCATAGTGGAACTGATTGGTTTTCTTCAAAAATCATTTCCCAAGGAAAAAGATGACTTGAGCCCTCAACCTCTACTGACTGATTTTGAGAGAAGTTATAGGGAACAAGGAACTTACCAGTCTACCTATGAACAGAACACGGAGGTTGCGGTGGAAATCCACAGACTTAACCTGTTGCTCCTTCGCACGGTGGGGATGGCCAACGGAGAGAAGTATGGCAGGAAAATTGCGACCGCAAGTATAGGCGGCACCAAAGTCAACGTCTCCATGGGCAGCACGTTTGACATCAACGGTTCTCTGGGCTGCTTGCAGCTGATGGATCTCACACAGGATAATGCTAAGAACCAGTACGTCGTCAGCATTGGGAATTCCGTCGGCTATGAGAACATCATCAGTGACATCGGCTACTTTGAGTCTGTATTTGTCAGAATGGAAGATGCAGCCCTCAGCGAAGCTCTGAGTTTCACCTTTGTTGAGAAGTCCAAGCAGGAGTGTTTTCTCAACCTCAAGATGGCTTCCTTGCATTATAACCACTCGGCGAAGTTTTTAAAGGAATTGACATTGTCTATGGACGAACTGGAAGAAAATTTCCGAAGCATGCTGAAAAGTGCAGCCACCAAAGTCACCACGGTGCTTGCCACCAAGACAGCCGAGTACAGTGAGATGGTGTCCCTCTTTGAGACGCCACGGAAGACCCGGGAATCCTTCACCTTAGAAGAAAACGACCTCTATGGGTTTGACCTGGCGGCTCCTCGTTCGGACACGGTAAAGCTAATCCTGAATGTAAACATCGAGTCCCCAGTTGTTTCTATCCCTCGGAAGCCCGGGAGCCCGGAGTTGTTGGTGGGACACTTGGGGCAAATATTCATCCAGAATTTTGTGGCAGGAGAGGATGAGTCTAGAAGTGACCGCCTGCAGGTGGAAATCAAAGACATTAAATTATACTCTTTGAATTGCACCCAGTTGGCAGGCCGAGAGGGTTCTGGGTCTGAAGTAGGCCAGGCGTTTTGCCCTCCGTCTTGCTCTGCCAGTGCCAACAGTCAGGAGGAAGCTCAGTTCACCCGACATGATTTCTTCGCATCTTTGCATCGAGGGCAAGGTGAGGAGTCTTCATCTTTGGTGTCATCTTGTTGCAAGGGCTCACACCCAGCTCGTGTAAAATGTTACCTGTGACAACCTTTTCTTTTAAGATCACCCCCACTTAATATTTTAGCGCTCAGAATGGATTTTTAATAGAATGTTTCCTATTAGGTTGGTATGTTTTCTGCTTTTTCCATTGAATGCTTTATTTGGCAAAAGAAGAATTGCATTTTTAAGAGGTGCCCTTTGAAACCGGATGAGTGCTCATTTATAGGGATGCTTCAGTGGGTGGATTCTGTTTAGAATACTATTTAACTTAGTCAAATACATGTTTTTTTTTCCCCCATCCCTAAGCTGTCACCTTTCCTAGTTAAATATTGTGGTCCAAGACAGCTGACCTAAGGAGAATATGAAGTTCAGGCTGTAGGTGTTCTGTTCTCCTCTTAATATCCTGATGTCTACTATTACAGGCTGGCCTGGGGTTTTAGGAATAAAATATTTGTATTTGCATTCTGGAGCTAAACCCAGAGAGTTCAATAGAGTATGTGTGCAGAAGTCAGGTAGCGCAAGAGCATGACTTCAATTATTGGTGATGAAATGAATGCCTCTGAAAACAGCGCCTGTGAGTCTCATGTGTTAATTCACCAACTCATTTACATACTTACCAAAAGATTGCATTCTCTGCTTGGGATAGAAGTTGTTTATTTAGCACCTTCAATCTGTGTCTGAAAACTGGGTGAGGATGAACAGTTTGGTTGGGAAAGCTCCAGCTTGGGAGGGTAAGAGAATCTCATATAGACCTGGCCTGGATTGATGTCCAGTCATATTTTGAGCCACCAAATGGAGCAGGTCATGAACATTAGATTTCTTTTTGTCTGTGGATTTATCTTGTACCTCTCTTTGCAACAGGTTTTGGTCTTGGGATAGTCATTGAAGTTTGTGCCCAGTCAGAGCATGACTCACCCTTCGGGTCTCAGAGTAACTCATGGGCTTTGTTTTGTAGCCGACAGTCAGCAGCAAGGACGCAGTAAGGGTTGGTGTTTTCGGCCTGTTAAACTGATTTCTCTTCTGCCAGCTTTTCACATCCTGAACAACACCACCATTCAGTTTAAACTGGAGAAGATTCCTGTAGAGAGAGAATCCGAATTGCCTTTCTCGCTCAGCCCCGACGACCCGGGAGCGGGTAGCATCATGAAGATCGAGGGGAAGTTTGTTAATCCCGTTCAGGTAACGCCGTACTGAGCCTCATGTCAGCACGGTTGAAGTCATACATTTTTATACTTCTAAAACTATATTTAAATTTGGCTAGAGTGTATGTTTATGTTTGTTAAGTGTTGGCAGGAAAGTATATAAATTCAGAGAGATAGCCTTTATGCATATTGTTGTTGCTATGTATTCCAGTAGACAGGGAATTCTTTTAGCATGTGTTTTTATAACTGAGAAATCAGTCTTAATAGCTCTCTTCATGTGGAATATTAGATAGAGAAAGAAGGCAGGTCCTTGATTTCATTGCCATTCAAAAATGTGGAAAATCATTGCTTAAAAAGCCAGAGCCTCTCTTTCCCAGGAGGATGTAATTTTTGTCATACTTTCTGCCTAGTGACCTAGACTGTAAAACAGTCTGGTTATCTGAGGTGTTGACAGATTCTTTCAGAGAAAATTAGCCTTGCCCTCTTTGAAATGAAATGGGCCAGGGTAGGAATTTATTTCTGTGTGTATGTATGTGCGTGTGTGTGTGTGTGTGTGTGTGTGTGTGTGTGTGTGTGTGTGTACACACATCTGCCATCATTTGTCTTTCAAATGATCAGTTTTCCTGATTTTACTGCGACAACAACAAAGAACATTACATTATAAAGCAACAAGGGCAGGCAGGATCAAAGGCGGTGGCCCTAGCCTTGGGCACTAATAATGGGGTCATACCTGGAGGTCCCCGGTCTGGCTGGCAGCTGCTCTGGAGTAGCCCAGGAGTGCTGTTCAAGGGACACCTACATCCTTGACTTCTCTGGCTCCTGGGGATGGGTCTTTGGGTGAGAGAACTTTTCCCAAAGCTTTCCCATCTCGGTTAAACTTTTGCCTTATCAGTAGGGCCCAGTAGGATGAATTTTCCACCTTAAATCTATCTCATCGTGTGAATTCTGTTGACATAACATTCTAGTGGTTTTTATTGACTTACTGTTGTTTCTGATGAAAGTCTTCAAAAATTTTTTTAAATTAATTTTTAAATTATCGAATAATTGATATTCATGAAATTTTTTAATTTAGCAACTGAAGGTTTTTTTCTAAAGATTTATTGATTTATGCAAACAAGAACTGGGGTCTAGGCCAGAGGTTTAGGGCATGAAAGAATTCACCAGAGACAGAGTGGGGAGCAGAACAGGTGGACTGACTGAAATACACAGCTGAGGGGAGCAGCGGGTGGGACAGGAGAAGTCTGCTGCGCCATGTGGGTCAGCTCCCTGGCTGGGGATCAAACTTGTGCTGCAGTGGCTGCTGATAGCTTCATAAGCTGAGACTTGGTCCCTTGTGCCACCAGGGAGGCCCTTAATTTAGCACCTAAAGTTTAAAAAAATATTTTTCTGTGGAAGTTTTTAAACATTCACAAAAGTAGAAGCATGTACTAGACCTGTGTACCCATCACTCAGACTCAACTCTTAACCTGGATTTCACCTCCTACGTGTGTTTTTTTTTTCTTTTGATCTTTTTTGCCTCCTGTTTTACCCTTATATATTTGAAATGTTTCACTACAAACTGTGTTTTCTTACGTAACTACAGTGGTGTTATGCTGTTTTGAGTTAGTGCAGATTCCTTGGTGACATCTAAATTTTTATCCATTTCGGATGTCAGAGACCCTTTTGGTTGGTTTGATGCAGGACCTGAACAGGTCCACGCGAGCAGATGCATCTCATAGGTCTCTCTGAGCTTAGAGCCCCTCTCACATGTTATTGTGTTGGGAAAACGAGGTCAGTTATCCCATACACTGCCCCACAGTCTGGATTTGGCTGTCTGTCTTAAGTTGTTCTCCCTTATTTCCTCTAATTTAACTTTACAGTTTTAGCTGGACTTGGATTTCTATTTTTGTTCTTTCGTTTTTTTCTTTTGGCCTAAATGCTTCAGAGGTGGAGCAGGCGGCCCGTGTCTGCTCTGACCTCCTGGTGACTCTGTGTTCAGGTGACAAGAGCCCGATCTCTTACTGTGAATTCCCTGGCAGTCATTCACGCACAGGCTTAGTCACTGATGAACTTTGGGGAAAGAAGTTATTGATGAAAGCTTTCATTTTTTGATGATTACTTTCAAATTTTTGTCATTTTGACGTGTATTGGTTGGAATTCCTCTGTTAAAAATTGTCCTTAATAAAAATATTTGTCTGAAAATATCTTTAATAATAAATTATAAGTTGAAATAGGAGGAGAAAGGAAACTAAGTACTCAGGGATCTTCATTATTATCATGAAAAAGCACGGCCTGCTTGCTTGCTTTGCCAAGCAGATTGTGCACTGCGGTGATAAGCCCTGATAGAACCCCGAGTCCTGATTTTCAGTCTTCTGCTGGATCCATAGTAGACTTTTGGCCGTGTTCCCTTCAACCTCACAGTTGTTTTTTGGGGATTAGAAAGAGGGACTTAGCCGATGTAGGCATACAGTCAGCAGAGCGTCTTGAACATTTATCGTGAATAGATTATTCTGTGTGGTACTGGGGGAGCACCTAGAGAGTAGAGAGTGGGGTCAGAAAAGAAACAACAGAGGCAATCTGGGCTCTCGATTAATTCATCCCCTCTTGGGGAAAACGATAAAAAATCAACTTAGGAAATTTATGGGCAGTGCATCCAAATGCCATGAACGATAGTCGGGGACTGACTGATTTTCCTCTTTGAATACAGGTGGTGCTAGCAAAGCATGTATATGAGCAGGTTTTACAGACGCTGGACAATCTGGTGTATAGTGAAGATCTGAATAAGTTTCCAGCCAGTGCCTCCTCCTCACCTTGCCCCAGCTCGCCTCTGCCTTCCCTTGGTGCCTGTGGAGAACCTTCCACCGAAAGGAAGGAGAATGGGTTGTTCAGCCACTCCAGCCTTTCTAATTCTTCTCAGAAGTCCTTGTCCATGAAGGAAGTCAAGTCCTTCACCCAGATTCAGGCCAACTTTTGTATATCAGAGCTTCAAGTTCAGCTAAGTGGAGATCTGACTTTGGGGGCCCAGGGCCTTGTGAGTTTAAAGTTTCAGGACTTTGAGGTGGAATTCAATAAAGACCATCCCCAGACGTTATCCATTCAGATTGCCCTGCGCTCTCTGTTGATGGAAGACTTACTGGAGAAAAACCCAGATTCCAAGTATAAGAACCTGATGGTCTCTCGGGGAGCCCCTAAGCCGTCTAGCTTGGCACAAAAAGAGTATCTTTCTCAGTCTTGCCCTTCAGTATCCAATGTGGAATACCCAGACATGCCTCGGTCTCTCCCTTCCCACATGGAGGAAGCACCTAATGTCTTTCAGCTGTATCAGAGACCCACTTCGGCGTCCCGGAAGAAGCAGAAGGAAGTCCAAGACAAAGACTACCCCTTGACCCCGCCCCCTTCTCCAACGGTAGATGAGCCCAAGATAATTGCTGGAAAGAGTAAATTTGATGATTCCTTGGTCCATATCAATATATTCTTGGTGGATAAAAAACATCCGGAATTCTCTTCCAGTTATAATCGAATTAACCGGAACATTGATGTGGATTTTAACTGCCTGGATGTGCTTATCACACTGCAAACCTGGGTCGTGATTCTAGATTTTTTTGGAATTGGTTCCACTGCCGACAACCATGCAATGAAAGTGCCGCCCGAGGACCCGCTGCAAACTGTCAGGTCTGAATCGAGTGCTCTGCTGGAGTCTGAACTTCAGGACCCGGTTAACACCAAGCTGGACCTCAAGGTATCACTGCCCTTGGCTCCATGAAGTGAATTTGGGTTGGTTTGTTTAAGTGCTGTCATTTGGTCTGCAGAGACCTATCGTGTCTTGGATGTCTGTACAAAAGGGTCCATGTTAATGTTTTAGTGTAAATCCCATCTGGAGGCAGGAAAAAGAAATGGCTCAGGTAACTTCTTGTCTTCCCTGTGGGCTATAGGATTTAACAGAATTCCTTAGCGTCTCTGAGCCTCAGTTTCCTCATCTCCTGTCATCTGAGTAAGACGAGTGAGTGAGGGAGTTCATGCAGAGCGCCTTGCAGGGGTTTAGCACACGGCAGCTACTTTAAAATGTGGCTTTTATCATCCTCTCCCAGAACATTGTTCGCACTCAGACCATTGTTGGCTTTTGTTGAGGGCCACAGGACGGCTGTTAACAGTGAAACCTCAGAAGTCAGACTGCCTGGGTGTGAGTCCGGGCACTTGTGTTATAAGCATCCAGCTGCATGGCTGTGGGCAGACTGTTTACGCTTCTCCATCAGTAGATGGGGGCGAGGGGAGCCTGCATCATCAGCTCTGAGGCTTCAGGGGGGTGACCTGGTCTCTGCGTGCAGGGCACACAGTAAGCAGTCAGCGCCTGGTACCCATCCCTCCTTTTTCAGTGTGTGATCGCCATGCTTGTCCTCGGTACTCACTGTAAACGTGGAAAAGACTTAGACCAACAACATTTGATTTGAAGGCCGTTCTGCTCTGTGCGACAGAACAGTAAGATGTGTAGGTGGTTACATTCAGTTCACCGTTCGGGGGTACCTCGCCGACTGTAATGAGCGCTGCTCTGGAGCCCTTGGCCCCTGCAGTGGCTGTTTATACTGGGGTACCCCACGGATGAAGTGCTTCTGTCTTAGTTGCCATTTTCCTACTTTCTCAGCTGGCAGTAAGCTTTCTTACCATAGAAATGAAAAGGGGGTTGGGCAAGAACCAGTTTTACTCTCTCGCTCGGGGACTTGGGAGTGGAGGCCTCTGCGGCACTCTTAGGCCTCTTGCTTAGCAAGATTAAGGGACTCTGAGAGGCCCTGGTCCCTCTCTGGGCTCCCAGTGTCATGTGCCTTATCTTCTTACCGTCTGTGTTCCTAGGTTCATTCACTCTCTCTTGTGCTGAATAAGACCACCAGTGAGCTTGCTAAAGCGAATGTGTCCAAATTAATGGCACATCTGGAAATGATAGGTAAGTGGGGAAGAAATCAAACTTGCAAAATCTGCTAAGAATCAGAACATCCTGCCCAGAAATCTTGTTGTCCTCACCTGTGGATTAGTGACTTGGGTATCGTCATTGGTCTGGCCGTGATTTGTGGTGGCAGTTCCCAAATACTGGCTTATGGAGCAGAATCATCTGGATAACTTGTTTAAAATGCTAGTGTCTGACCCAGCCCCTCTGCAAGAATCGTAAGAATCTAAGTCTGTGTTTGGGGTGGAACCCTGGTATCTAGCTGTGCCTTTAGCAGATTTCTTTGCCAAAATGGACACTTTTTGAGAGTGAAGAGGGGGTATCATTAATGATTACACTTGGGAAACGGCCTGTTCCAGGGCTGTCTCTGGAAAGCCTGTGGATCCCATAAATGGGGGCCACCGAGAGCACATGGTCTCAGGTAGGAAGATGTTGTAGCAAAGCTGGTGCTCTTTCTAGTGGATTCCGTACTTTGAAATTCCTGGTAAAACTCAAGTGATTAGCTACATCAAACTCTAAAGAGGATTTTATAAATATGAATGAAGCACGATTCCTTCCTTCCTGAAATCAGGAAGATTACAAAGCTTAAATGTAGACTCTAGTAAAAAAAAAAAAAAAAAAAAGACTGTCTTTTGGGGAAGAAATGAACTAAATTGAGGTTTCCTGCCTGAAGTAAATGAATTTATAAACACTTCTTGAGGAGTCAGTTTCTTACTATGGGGAGATGTTTGGGTATTTTCATTGGAGGACATTAAGAGTCAAAAATCAGAGGTGCCTTCAATGGATTGGAAGCAGAACTGGCATGCCAAATATATACCCTTTAGTAGTTTTGTAATGCTAATTATGATGATAAAATTTGTTTTATAGAAGCAACAGTTCAGAATATCCGTTTTTAATATCCACACTGTGTTAATACTGATTCATTATAGGTTCACATCCCAGGTGTACATTTTTCAACACTTTCTTTGTTCTACCCACCTTCCAGGGGTTCACTCATGTGATATCAGAGTTTCAAATCTGTGTCTCCAGTGTCTATCTCATTAATCTCACTTTTATTAAATCACACTAAAATCCAGTTAATGTTGTTGAAAACTTGACATATCTCTGACACTTCCTCCTTTATTCTTTTACCCACAGTACAATTAATAGACCTTATGACATTTCACTAATTCTAATTAGTGATTTAATCTCAGAAGGGAGTCACTTTTCCATTTATATTTGTAAATGTCTTATTCTGTAAATTGTGTATGCATTTAATATCTTTCCCCCTGTCAATGTTGACTTGTCACGATTATTTCAATCCCCTTTGGACTTCTGCATTGAGACTATTGGAAATAGTGCATACAGTATTTCTCTGGGTGTATTGTATTGAATGTGAAAATTAACTTTTGACATTTAGTTTGATTAAATAGTGAAAAGTTGGGTCTCCCTGGTGGCGCAGGGGTCTCAGCTCTGTCAAGCTATCGCCAGCCACTGCAGCATGAGTTCGATCCCTGGCCAGGGAGCAGACCCACAGGGCACAACAGACCTCTCCTGTCTTGCCCACTGCTCCCCTCGGCAGTGTATTTCGGTAGATCTGCCTGTTCTTCTCTCTACTCTGTCTCTGGTGAATCCTCTCACCCACCCTGCACCCCGGTTCTTGTATGCATAGATGAGTAAAAATAAATCTTAAAAGAAAAAAAACAATAAATAAATAGTGAAAAGTCTGTGACATGGAAAGAATGGATCTTTGGAATTTGATCTGAGTGCAAGTTTAGCAGGTTTTTTGTTCCAAAGATGTTGAAGGTGTGTGACCGAAAAAGATCTGTGAGAATGTGTTCTGATTTTAACACCCACAGAGGGAGACCTGGCCTTACAGGGAAGCATCGGAAGCCTGTCTCTGAGTGACCTCACGTCCCATGGGGAGTTCTACAGAGAACGGTTCACCACAAGTGGGGAAGAAGCGCTCATCTTTCAGACCTTTAAGTAAGAATATCCGTCTTTTCTAAACTTAGCATTTTGCCATAATTGCTTGCTGTTTCCAATTCTCATTGGCTGAACAACAAAGAAAAGCTTTTAAAACTTTATTCTTCTTATGTAAAATTGATATGACCTAGTTGTGAGGAATTCTGATTTATTTTAAAATGGATCTGCATTTAAGTGAATTAGCCTTTGCTCTGGCGTCATGAACAGATGGGGTGTGGCTGAAATAATGGAGGCCTGCGCACTCACGCCTGGCTTGTTAGGGCACGTAGGCAAGTTATTTCATCACGACACACCAGCTTTTCTATCTGAATATGGAGAGCACTGAGTTAGATCAGTTTCCATCTCACTCTAAAAGTTCTGGAATGATCAGCCTGAGAAAGTTATTGAAGATAGTGAATGTTAAATTACGTTGTGTGTTTTGTCCCTATATAAACAAAACCTTCTGTTGAAACCTTTAGTTTTAAATTGTAGATAGCATGTTTAGACCAATCTAGTTATTAAAAAATGCTTTTCTCAGAAGACTGAACATTGGAAATGATGGTCATCGTCCCATTTGGGAGTTACTAAAAAAATAGACATACCCACCTCTGTCCCCCAATGCTCTGGTTTGGGGGACTGCTCATGCCGTGGGCTGGTGTTGAAATAGCGTTGAGGAAAAAAACCGTCCTAAAGGATGTCTGAGAACTTTTGCTTTCATTCTGGGGAGATATATCACACTCTGCTGAGGATTGTGACTGATTTGCTTATAAGATTACATACCGTGGTGGTGTGGGTCTGTAACAAATAATTCATGTAAAATTCCTCACTTTCTGCCTGGCACCCTATATGTCTCCAGCAATTTTAAGTTCCTTTTTCCCAGTGTCTCTGAGTGGCATAAAAACTTATTATTCTGACATTATCTCCATTAATTTCAAAACCATTGGTAGAAGTTTTTAATTTTCTCTTTGAATATAGATGCTAAACTCTTTGGCTTGTATTTTACTGAAGTAAAAAGATTTTTTTTCTGCTTCCAGCAGACAGATTTCCCCAGAAACATTGTTCTCTTGTTTAGTTTTCTTTAATAACTGCTTAGCTTAGTTTTGTTATCATTCAAGCTCACATTGTCAAAAATTACACTGAGTAGGAAAGAGTGATTTTCCTTAAAGATGGGGGAGAGAGCCCAGGTGACAGGTCTCAGCCCCAGGTGGCTTCTGAATCGAATCAAGAGTGAATCCAGTGCCCACCTGTTTGTAGCCTGGGCTGTCACCCTAAATTCTCACTTAATGTCTTCAACATGTTGCTGAAGATTAGAAAGTGCTTAGTTATTGGAATTTGCTTTGTAAAACCTGACGTGGATTTCCATCTTAAATAGTTAAAGCTGTTTTCAACCAGGTTTTTTGAAATGCGAATTTTTTTCTTGCTACTAAGTCCCTTCTTGCCCTTGTTCCTAGGTACGGACGCCCCGACCCACTTCTCCGGAGAGAACACGACGTCCGTGTGAGCCTGCAGATGGCCTCTGTGCAGTACGTGCACACCCAGCGCTTCCAGAACGAGGTGGTGGCCTTCATCCAGCACTTCACGCAGCTGCAGGACGTGCTGGGGCGCCAGCGGGCCGCCATCGAGGGGCAGACGGTAGGCAGTCTCGCTGCTCCCTGCTGCTTTTCCAGTTTGACCCAGCAGCAGAATTGTTAAGATAAATCTGGAAAATCTTACCAAAAAAAAGTCAAGGTGGGCAATTTTATGCTTACGAATGTCCTTCATGTTGCTGATCAGCTACAGACATTTTACCATAATTGGAGCGCAGATAGACCTTGTTCATTACATTGTGTTTTAGTTACTAAACTAAACTAAACTAAATGTGAAGTTTAGCTTTAGCTTTTTCTAAGGAAGATACATGAAATTTATGGACAACACTTAAGACGCTGATCTCCTTTAGGGCTTCAGTGGCGATCCTTCCCTTGGAGAGTGGTCCCAAGGAACATATCTGTTATATAAAGAGGGCTTTCCCCAAACACATTAGATGCCTCCAGACTTCTTAATTCATGGCTCCCTTAATGTCTTGGAAGTTTTTCCATGGCCCTTCTAGGGCCAAAAGAAACTAATTAAGTCTAAACTTGATAAATACTCATGTCCTAACAGGTGTGTGAAAAAATAGTAACACATAAATGAAAGAATAATATTTTCATTTCATCCTTAAATCACTGTAATTACTGACCAGCAGGATGTACGTGCCTCTTGGGCACTGCACAGATTCTCTGGCTTGGAATCAGGCTGGTCACCGCAGCCCTCGCTTCCTGTTCTGCCCCTGTCTCCTCATGGTACTTGCTTTGCTTCACGGCAGCCGCTGTGCTTTGCCAAGACCTGACATCTTGAAAGGCGTGTCACGTGCTCTCAGCCCACAGGGACTCAGGCTGATGATTGCACTCGGTGCCCAGCGGGTGATGTCTCGCTCAGGAGCTTGGGCGGTCCGGGCACACCTCTGAGGATGCAGCAGCATCACGTGGGGTCTTGGCACATGTTTGGGGACTGTAGAGAACAATTACAAGTGGATTTGCTTGAAAACTTGTTGTTTATTTTATTAGGTAGAAGGTTATTTTAGAAATCGGTACTGTCTTCCAGTGACAACATATAAAAATTTTGCTTTCATTTAAATTTTTGATTACATTATTATGTAGTGCAGAATCAAAGTAAAGAAGAGCATTTGGAGACTAGTCTTCTCAATTACTTTTCCTCAGCTCCTCACTTTTCTCCCTGGAAGTGGCCAGTGTTACTGGTTCCTGTGCATCTTCCAGGGAATGTATATTTTTAAGCATAAAAGTAGTCCAGTAAAATTATGGGGAGTTTTGGAAAAGGAATCAGCCTTACCGATCTCCGGGACTGTAGGTCTTTTTCTTTTTCTTTTTGCTCTATAAACATGGAGTATGGTAACCATTCTTCTCTCTTTTTATAAACTTAAAAAACATTAGTATTTGACACATATAAAGAAATATCTGGAGCAAGTATATGAATTATAAAGTATGATAATAACATTCTCCATAAACCTACCACCAAAATAAAAATGAGAACATTACTATGACTGCTATTATGGTCCTTCCTTGTCTCATTGCACTGTTAACACTCAGCTGGCCACTCTCCTGATTTTTGGGTCTACTAGTCCCTGTAAAAAGTTAAACCAAAACAAAAAAAATGCTGTGCACTGCTTTGGTTTGCTCTGACCTTTACAAAATCGTTTGAACTGGGTTTAATGTTCGGTGACTTGGGTCGTTTTTCACTTATGAGTGTTAATAAGGTTCATTCAGGTTGTCTATGTGATTGCATTTTCACTGTGCGTTTCGCTGTGTGTGACATAGACGGTTTGCCCATTTTCCTGTTGAACCTTTGGGCTGTTCCAGTGTTGGTCGTAGGCCGGATCTCCTAGCGTGGACGTGCAAGAGTGTCTTTGAGGTACTTGGGACTGGAGCGACTGGGTGTGCGCATGGCTGTCTACAAGAAGATGCCAGACTGTTTTCCAAATGGCTGTCTCAGGGATACACACCCGGGGCAGTCTAGTCTAGTCTAGAACTCCTTTTAATTCACGTGCTTCCTAACACTGATCAGCCTTTTTATTTTGGGCCAACTGCTGGGTATAAAGTGGCAGGTATTCCATTTTTGGGCTACATATACTTAGAAAGAAAACTTTTAAATTGAGGAGTTGAATCGGCACACATAGTAATGTGGCTAATTTACACATTTGGAATCCAGCTTCTTTTCTTAACCTTTCTGCATAATCTTTTTCCATCTTACTTTGCATTTTTTATAGCTATCCTATTTAATAACTCTACAATCCATCAAGCTAGTTTACTTAACCATTTCCTTATTTTTTAACATTTAAATTGCTTCCAGATTTTCATTCTTATGAGTAATGCTTCTATGAATATCTTTGTGCATGTGGGTTTTTTTAGTTCTTGGAATTATTTTTATAGGACCAGATCCTGTTAATGGTATTGTTTGATCAAAGCTATGGACATTTTTATGACTTAATGCAATTCCACTAAACGTTGTCTGTTAGAATTGTTACGTACGTTTAAAGCAATTATTTTACATATGTTTAGGCAGTAGTAAGTGTTACTGTGAGGAATCATTTGGGTTAGGAAATGAGAAAACTGTGGTACCGAGTAATTGGGTTCAACTTTCTGGGGTAAGCAGAAATTAAGTAGATAGCTCTCAAGATTTGCTTTATCAAATTCTATAAAACAAGTAGAAGGTTTAAAGGAATGTTTTTCGTTTTGAACAGGGCTGAATGTGTGGGCTTTGAAGAAAAGCTGAACTCAGGGCTCTTTATCCCTCACTGTTTGATTTACTTAGGTTTACACCAAGAGCTAAAGACCTGCTTTTATTTGCTGATAAGAGGAGGTCATTTTGTTTGAAATTTGAATTCCTTTCTTCTCATAGCGTCTGATGACAGACAAAGGTATTGTCCACCTTTGACTAGTAGCTGAAGTTTTATTCCTACCTACTTATAAATGATGATCCAGTGGGACTTTAAATTTCTTTTTAATCTTGATATTTGAAGTTAGAAGAATCTCGTGTACCTAATTTCCTTGGACCAAATATGGTTTATTTTTTACCCCAGAAGTATGGTGTGGTTTTCTTGCGTCTTCTACTTCACATGTAGTCTCTATGTTAAAACTCTTTGTTCACTGGGCAACTGGTAGCATAGGTTTTTGGTGGAGCCAAGATGTAAAATTTAGAAATCTCGGGCTAAGAATCTGAAGTCTGGTTGTTGCCACTGTAAGTCACGTGACCAGTGGTGAGTTATTTTTCTTTTTTGACTTAGTTATAGGAGGAAAATGGAGATAGCAAAAATAAGTGCTGTGCATTCGGTTAAAATTTTTTTGTATTGATGCTTTGGAGTTTTCAAAGTGCTTTCACATGTGTTATCTCATTTGATCCTTCTGACAGCCTTGTTTGTCCATTTCTTCAGTTATTTAGTGGTTATTTACTGAGGAATGATGTGTCATACAGTCTTAAGTGCTAGGAACATAATGGGAAACAAGAATGACAAGGTCATCGCCCTCATGGAGCCTTTATAAACAAGGAAAATATAAACAAGGAAACTAAAGGTGGTTATGATGCTACCTAATGAGGTAGCAGGCATGTATTTAGGTTCTTAATTTCTCTCAGTAGTGTTTTTTTAGTTTTGAGTGTACTTGCATAAATATAGCTATACATTATTTTATATAAAAATATATTTATAGATATATATTAATGTATCTTATTCAGTTGATCCCTAGGTATTTCATATTTTTGATGCTATTATAAATGATACTAATTTTTAAAATTCCCAATCCCTAGTCAGTTGAACATAGAAATAGAGTTGATTTTTGGGAATTAGTTAAGCCTCTGAGTCAGTTTTTCTTCCTCTTTAGGTGAGAGATCAAGCCCAGCGCTGTTCACGGGTTCTCCTGGATATTGAGGCCGGTGCTCCTGTTCTCCTAATCCCAGAAAGTTCCAGATCAAACCATCTGATTGTTGCAAATTTGGGAAAGTTGAAGGTCAAGAACAAGTTTCTCTTTGCAGGTTTTCCTGGAACCTTTTCCTTACAAGATAAGGTGAGCAAGCTGTGTCCATTCCCTTTCAAGCCAAACCTGTATTTTCATACCATTGAAAGGTTCATCTTGTCATAAGAAAATCCCTACTACTGTTACTTTTGTAATACATGTAGTTTGAAGAATCTTTCTCTGACATTTCAATGATAGAAATAGTATAAATCATATCCCTTCCTAACTGTGTATAGTAACTTTGCAAGCAAACCAGCAGAACCAGTCTTCCATCTTTATAATGCTGTCCTCGTGGCTGACCTTCTACTAATCAACTTTTTATACTACAGGGCATGTTTCAGAGCTTGTGATTTGGCCATTGGTATCTGAAACCATTTAACAGTATCTTCATAATAAAATCTTACACAGTGTATTGCTTTACAGTTTAAAAAATATTTTAGCCCTTATTTATTACAAGAGTTTTTGGAGGTAATTGGGATGAGGATTATGGTTATTTGCACTTAGCATTTATAAAATGAGGGCTTGTTGAATACACAGTAAAAGTGGGAACACCTAGTAAATCACAGACTTAGCGCTGAGGGGACCTTGGAGGTGGTCTAATTAGCCCCCTCCTGCCCATTTTGCAGTTAAGGAGACTGAACGACATTGCTGGAACTAGAGACGAGGTCTTGGTCTCATGGTGAGTTTTAATGAAACCTTGCTGGTTTCCATAGCAGTTTTCCAGTCTATCTGCTTATTTAGTACATTTTAGCTTGTCAGAAAAGCACTCACAAAATTCTCAGTGAGCTATGTTCATTTTTTTGGTCTAACATCTAATACATAAGGAGAGAGAGTGACTTTGAAGATTTGATTATATGGTCTTGTATTACTGATAATAACAGCAAATAGCTGATGTTTATTAATACTTATTGTACACCAGCTTGTGCTAAGCTCTTTCCATATTGCTCCTTTTGTTCTCATTAGGAAATGGAGAGTTATCTAGTATTGCTAACACTGTATCAAACAACCCCAGAATATATGTGCACTCAAGTGTCTAACCTCGGGGTCAGGCCCAGCTCCGGGGTCTGGATGATGGCTTAGAGGGCAGGCTTCCAGTGTCACTTGGGCTGCCCCGGCGCAGTGCATTTATTTAGTGATCAGCGCTGAAGGCAAAGCCAAGGAGCAGTGTTTAGCAAGAGGAGGCACCACCAGTGTGCATGAGTCTCGTCGACCTGTTTTCAGACGGGAGCTGGTGGCCGAGAACCTGCTGTTTCCCTTGAGAAGAAGCCCTTCCGTTAGAGTGTCCGGCCCCAGAGGCTTTCCCTGTGTCTGTTTTTGTTTTTGTTTTTTAATATTTATTTATTTTTGCATACAAGCTGGGCTACAGGCGAGAGGTGTGGGGTGGTGAGAGAGTTCACCAGAAACAGAGTGGGGAGCAGAACAGGCAGATCGACTGAAATACCCTGGGGAGGGGAGCAGCGGGTGAGGCAGGAGTGGTCTGCTGCGCCATGTGGGAATCTCCTCGGCCGGGCATCGAATTCATGCCGCAGCTGCCAACAGCTCCACAGCGCGGTGCCACCAGGGAGGCCCTGCCTGTGTCTGTTTTTTAAGACAGTAATAGTGAAATCAAACACCTTGGCCTTAGGAAGAAAAGCTGTTTTCTAGTTGAGAGAGATGCATTTTGCTGGTCACTAAAGAACATGAAAGAAGGATCCTTTTCTCAGAAAGAGGGATTGGTAACAACTTCTAGATTTCCTGTTCACTTTTCCCAAGTCTGAGTATTTTTGACAAATCTGACAGACATTAACCAAGTTTGTCAGGTCTTGTGTTTGCACCTCAAGATGCTGCTTCTTTGTTCAGCTCTGCAGTGACTGGCGGGGGGTGGGGGGCGCGCTGGTTGGGGGCATTGGACCCCTCCAATGAGCCGCCTGTGGTAAGATAATTGGATATGTTTGTTTACGGTGAATCTTGTTTTGAGGCCCGATATTTTAAGGACAAGATTAGCTCCAGAATGGGTGATCAAGTTCAATAATCCATTTTTGTTTCCCTGCCTGTCCTAAAAGGGTAAAGGATTGACTTTCTGGGTTTCTATCTCTATATTTTGGCTCGTGAGCTGACCGCGAAGTTCACCTCTAAAAGAGAATGAATAGCCAAAATATCTCAAGCCATATTTGTGAATGGGTTACTATTTTGTTAAGCAAGCCAAATGATAGCATGACTTAGTAGTGTTTTTGTTTTTTTTTAACTTTTTTTTTTTTAAAGATTTATTTATACAAGCTGGGGTACAGGCCAGAGGCATGGGGCGGCGAGAGGGTTCACCGGAGACAGAGCGGGGAGCAGAACAGGCAGATCAGAAATACACTGCTGAGGGGAGCAGCGGGCAAGGCAGGAGAGGTCTGCCGCACCATGTGGGACTCTCCCAGGCTGGGCGTCAAACCCGCATCGTGCGCTGCCAACAGCTCCACAGCGCAGCGCTCAACCGCTGCATCACCAGGGAGGCCCACGACTTAGTAGTGTTTTAATGAAAAAAAATTCCCTCTATTTGTTTTTGAGGATTTGGTTTTCAGTGGCAGCACATACAAGGATCGCTTTTTCTTCAAGGTACAACTGTGTGTTTGCCTCCTGGCAATTTTGAAAAACCTTATGGAATTCCACAGTCAGTTTACATTGTTGTGCTTAAAAAAGAAAATGAAAAAACAGACACTTTGTAATATTTCACCACTGGGAAAGTCCACTTTTTTTTTTTTTCCTTCTGGTAAATCACTTCCCTCCTGTGTAGAGAAGTCCTTCTTAAAGACCATTAAAAGCACTTTAAAAAATTTCAGCTCTAGATAGTATTTCTTAGCAATCATATTCCCCTAAATCCTAGAAAAACTTTATTTTGTTACATACTGGTGATGATTCTGTAGAATTCCATAAGGGCTTTTTGGAGTGTGTCAGGTGTTAAAGTACCTGTAATCAGATAGGTACATCTGAAGCTTTCCTCTCCACAGGTATAGTCAAGCTTAAGTGATCTAGGCCTGCTTGAGGTGAACAGTTATTTTCTTCACCAAAGATTTACTTTGCGATTACATTTGCCCTTTTATACCTATTTGCATGTGTGAGATTTTGAGTGTGCATTCCAGTGGTGAAGGACAGGAAATAGCCCTGAAACCAAAGCTTTCGAGGGGCTGTTTGCCTTGGAGGGTCACGGCTCCTGTGTGCCCAAAGGGTTTTATGTAAACCTGTGCTGTGATGAGCCTGGGTTTGAACTTTTACATATGCTTTTCCTTTCATTTTTCTCAACCATAGTTTGTGCTTAAACCATAATTTCCCTGTCTGTTTTTAAAAAAGCTTTCAGTTAATCTCCTCAAGCCTCTGATTTACTTAAACCAACTATAGAGCGGCTGTAGAGGTAAATCAAATGAAAGAGCAATAAATGTGTTCCAGAGTTTAAATAAACTAAGAAGAGGGAAATATTTAAATAATAGCATTTGTCTAGTAATTAACCTTGCCCCCCCCCAAAAAAAATTGCACATTAGAGCTAGTTTCCTTCAGTGTTAATGTAATTACTACCCGAGATCACTATGGAGAGCAGTATCATCATCTCCTTTTCAAATTCTGAGAGAAATAAACACAGGAGGCAGCCCTGGAGGAAACCATGTCCCCCCCTCCCAACCTGCTCCTGAGAATGGGTAGATGAGAACAAGTTGAAGATGCCAGGTCTGTACAGGGAGGCGACTCTGAGGCAGAGTGAAGCCCTGTCCAAGTCAGTTACTGAATCATTCTGCTGAAAACGACTGACCCTTGTAAATCTGAGGGAACTAAGGATGTAAGGGGGTGTATCGTATTTTCAGTAGAACTGCAGAATTAATTTCACTCCATGCTTTTCACGTCCTTGAACAGGCAAGTAGCAGGAAGGCTAACTCCTCTGTTTTCCATTTTGTCGTTGTTTGCACAGTTTTTGTGAGATGAAAATATAAACCCTGGAGGGAGATTTCTAGAAAGCACATGTCAGGTGGTCATGGCTTACTTCCATTCCAGACACGTTGCCATTAGATAATTTTCTTAAAACAGTAAGCCCTCCCCTCCCACAAAACTAAAACGTATCATCGTATGGCCGGGAGATTGGCTTTTGTTGCATTTGACCTCGTTCACCGCTGGCACTTAGCATCTTGACATTTGCCCTTCAGCCAACATGTTACCTGCCACACAACTGCTCTAATTTGCCACAGATATTGAACTATATGTAAAACCTCTGCAGATAATTACATGTGGCAGTAAGTGTCACGACCCTCTTGCTCTTTCGTTCACGGGATCCGGGCAGCCTGGGAAGTGCCAAGTGTTAGCATAGAAGAGCCTGGGGACCAGAATGGGGACGGCCACCCCTTGCCTGGCATCCTAGTGTCATTTTGTTTCTTCCCAGGATTCTGTGCCCTCAGCTTCCCCAACGGGCACACCCAAGCACAGTGCGAGGAAAATGCCAAGTGCGGAGGAGCCCAAAGGCACCCATTTTGAGGGGCTGTTCATGGTGCCTCCTGCCGGAGCGAGTCCAGGCGGCCTGAAGAGTGAGCTGGCACCGGACGCCTTGAGCAAGCAGCAAGGGCACCAGCCCACACCTGCTGTCGACCAGCTTCCCAGGAGTCCAGGTAAAGGGGAGCAAACTGCTGCAAAGCGAAGGTGGGGAGACTCACGAGGCTGTTTCAGGAACCTGGGGGACACGTGTCGTATGAGCAGATGCTGACAGAGGACTTTTCGGTAGCGGTGGCCTGCTTCTGATAATGCTTTAGGAAACTTAAGGACGTGGCGTTAGCACTCTGACTTCTCATTAGCAAGACACTGTGTTTTGAATGAAGAGACTTAGATCGCCTGCTCGTTCCGTCTCAGGCCACGGTGATGGGCAGCGTCGTCGGCACAACCCTGGGTCCCAGACACCCTTGCAAGTCGTCGTCCAGACACTGTCCTTTTCCATATATCGTTCTATTTGATTCTAAAAAATCCCAAAATATAAAAGAGAACTCCTTTTAAAAACTACTAGTCTGGGCTGGATAGCAACAGAAATACTCTCACAGTTTTTAAAAGGCACGAGCTCTCCAGTTATTGGTGCTCTTCTCTGGGATTTAAGGATTCGTCATCCCAGACGAGAACCCAGTTTTTGACCTTTCCGTTCTGGAGGGGTGATGGGTCACAGGTGGGAGGTGCGGCTCCAAGAGGCTAGAGAGGGAAGCAGAATATGATTCTTCTCCCCAGTCGGCCCATGTGGTTAGAGAGCGATGGGACACTGGGGGCTAGAGCCTGAAGGTCTTGTTTGATGTGAGGGAAAGTTAACTCCCCGAAGCACCTTGTGGTCCTAGAGGTGACAGGAAGAGACTGTGGCTTGTGGTTCAGGTTGATGGTGACGGGAGCAGCGTGATCACCCGCGTGTCGTGCTGATAGCGTGTGCCAGGCCCATGGCATGTCACATGAATCACTGCATGTCATCCTCACACCCCTCCAGAGTTTCACTTCTATCCCCATTTTATAACAGGGACAAAGGCTTAGAGACATTAAGTAATTAAACTTGCCAGCCATTATGGAGACGGTGCGTGGGCGAGTTGACTGTGAGTTTAGGCGGTCACGCCAGAGCCTCGCTGCCTCGCCTGCCTCGTAGGGCCTCCCAGTCTGCGCATAACACGGGGCTGGTGAGGGGGGCACTCGTGCACCTAGTGCCTCGCAATAAACATTTCTTCTGTTGTGGTGTTGACACTCACGGTTGGGAGTAAGGCCAGCCTTCCACACAGGTGGATTCCAGAAAGATTTCTCCTCCTGACTTGATATTTGTTTTTGAAATTGCACTATTTCTGATTAAGATTGAATTGAGGGAGTGGTTTCCAAACCGCGTGTGCGTATCCCTGGGATTCCATGGCAGTAGCCCAGGGAGTCTCCGAATCCTCATCCCCACCCCTACCCCCTTCTGCCCGATCACCTCCACTTTGGCCTCCGTGATGTATTTATCAGTATAGCCCCGAGTCAAGAGCTGTTCAGTGCCTGCCAGCTGCCAGGTACTGTCATATCTTGTTCTGCAGCTTAGCGTGCTATTTGATGGATGTGACCCTGCCGCCATGTGCGCGATGTGAGAAGGACATTAAATAAGCATCTGAATGATGACAGAGAAAGAGAAATGTCACGGGGTCCATGGAGTAGCGTAGGACTGATGGGCAGAGAAGACCCAGTTGAAGTTGAGGTGGGAGGGTGAGACCATTAGGTGAAGGCTGTTTGGCCAGCCAAAAACTTGGCCTTTTTTGGGAAACAGAGGTCAGTGAGGCCAAGGCTCCGTGGGCAGACAGAAGAATGGCTTAGATGAGACAGAAAGTAGACAAGGGGTTTGTGCAACATGGGGGAGTTTAACAGAAAGCGTCAGGTTAAACTTAACCATTAGAGTGTATGTGCAAAGAGAAAGTTAGGGTCTCTCTCTCTTTGTAAGGATTGCTCAGGCATTTGTGGGTAGAGGGGTTTTGGAGGGCGGAGTAGAATTACGTTAGGTGTAATGGAGGGGTTCATGGAGGGCTAGTCAGTGATTTGGATTAGATCAGTAGTCATGGATTTAGCTACCCCAGCTATTTCTTTAACCAAGGAGTTTTGCTCCTAGGAAATTTGGTAACATCTCTGCACGAGACCCCAGCTGGATGTCCTGGGAGGGACCCATGTTAAGTCACTTTAGTCCTGGAGCCTTAGCCTCGGTCCGCGTCTGAGGAGTGTGGCCACTGACGGAATGTGGTGTCATCTCTGCGTGGTGTGGAGGGGAGCGGGCAGGCGTGTCCAGCACATGGGGCATTGTGTAGGAAGTGTGGGGGCCAGGGTGGAGACTCAACAACACCCAGTTTTCTGAGACAAGCAGTTATAAACATTTTCCAAAGACAAAATGAGCTGTGTTTGGTTTTTTGGCTTTGTCCAGGGCCCGCCCTGTCTGCGTGCCGTTTTCCTCATTCTCTCTTTTGCTTGTGTCCGTAGAAGATCATGTCTGCCTGCTGGATTGCATCATGGTGGATCTCCAAGACATGGACATCTTCGCTGCAGAGAGACGCCCTCGAGAGTATTCTAAGGCCTCAGAGGACAGCAGTGGAGATCTGATCTTCCCCTCCTATTCTGTGCGACAGATGGGGGGCAGCCTCCTAACTGAGCCCTGCAGGCTGAAGCTGCAGGTGGAAAGGAATTTGGACAAGTGAGTATTTTAAGTGGAATAACTGTCTGTTGTGATAGGATTTTAGTAACTTGGAAATCAGTGCTATGAGGTTAAGTCTGGAAGAGCAAGGCCCTCATTTCTTTCTTCCTCACTGTGCCACGCGTGCTTCCTGTGTGGTGCTGTGGTGAACGACAAGGCTTGTGCCCTTGAGGAGCCTATGGTTTGTTGAGGGAAACCAGAAGGTGAATAGTGGATTCTAACCTAGTGTTTAACTAGGTAGCATCACAGCAGGGGCCTTGGAAACAGAGAGACAGGGACATGAATTTAGCCCAAGTTTTGGGGGGGGGTCAGGCGGAAGAGATAGCAAGGAAAGTCTTTTGGAAGAGGTGACATTTGGACTAAGCGCTCCCAGTCCAGAAGGTCATGGACCTGCTGCGCGTTATCTGGGGCTCCGTCTCCTCGCAGGGGCACTGACGTGCACTTCCGCCCGTCTGGCCCTGTTGAGCTCTGACAATATTCCTTAAAGACTAACGAACGAACTCTGATTTACCTTTTAATTTGCCTCAAAACCCAAGGTGCTGATTTCTATGTTCTATTTCCTGAACTTAGCTTTGGTTGTCATTAGTTCCATACCTGGCTGGGAAACTTCTCGAAAATAACCATTTCCAGCCCCTGTCTGAGACCACCGGCACCTGATTCTCAGGGTCGAGCCTCGGGCGCTGTTGGCGAGGCCCTCTGGGCGCTCGTGCCCGCCTGGCCCCGCGCGCAGGCCTGGGAGCCAGTGTGGCGCCTTTCACCTTGGGGCATTCCTTTCAGGGGAAGCAGCAACATTTGTGCCACAGCTCCAGGCACAGGTGAGATGTGTCTGTGAAGTAATGAAAGGGAGTCTCAGTTGTAGCATCTTGGGGAACGGCCTCTTTACTTGCAGAGATTGGGGTTTCTCCCTTTGTAGTCTTGGGCTTGGCCAAGTTGTTCAATTTTCTTTTTTCGTTTCTCTCAGGATTAATGACACAGTTTAGCTGTTCTCACTGGGATTTTTGCGTTTCATTCTTACTTGTTAGTCAAGTGCTTCCTGGCTGGTGTCCAGTTATGGTTGGCATGGGCTACATTTGGTTTGCCTGGCTTAGCAGTCTTAGGAGGAGCTTCGTTATTTAGAAATTGAACTCTTTGTTTTCTTTCCAAGCAATTTCTTTCCAATGCTTTTCAAAAAAAATGTGCTTTGCCGCTCTGCTTATCTAAACTTTACCCACTTTCATCAGTGTATATGTGCAGATAATGATATGGTTAGCCCATAGGGAAGGTGATAGCCGAACTCCCGGCATCCTGTCGGCTTCTCACGGCACAGAAAGAGCCCGCCGCAGCTCTTGGTGGCCCACGCCAGGTCTTCCTTGTTAATGGCGTCACTGCTCTTTTTTTAACAGTGTGGGTTTCTCTCTGTGGACAAAGTAATATTTTATATTCTTCTTTCACTTCAAATCCTAGCCCTCCTCTTTATCTATTCAAGGTGTTGTGTCTGCAGGGGTCCTTACTTCTCCCTGGAGGGTAGTGAACAAGCTCCTGAATGTTGGGATGAGGTTTCTATCTCTGCCCCGGGCACCCACAACTTCACTCCTGACCATGGCAGCTGAGACAGAAACTGGGTCAGATTTGAGGCCGCCGTCTCCCGGGGATGCTCCGGGAAGCCTGGCTCCTGGCTTTAGTCAGTGTGAAATCCGAGGACTATATGCGGAGCCTGGCGTCTTCCCTTTATTGCTTTCCCAGCTGTGATGTTTGAGCTTTTTCTGAGTCTTGCAAGCTTTTTTCCACATTAATACGTGACTCGGTTAACCCAGATCTGATGTTTTTCTGAATGAATATTTTGTGAGAAAAGGTCGTATTTAGCTGAAGCATCACCCCCAGTCAGACTAACTGGCTTCCTTTGGAGCCACGTGAAATTTTTGTCATTGGAAGCTAGACATGAACTGGATGGCAATGTGGTTGGGTGCATTTTAGCACTTAGATTTGGGTATCAGCTTGTCAGTGTTAAGTTAGTGACTTGTTTATAAAAGTGACCTTTTCTCTTTTTTCATAGAGAAATAAGTCATACGGTGCCAGACATATCTATCCATGGCAATCTCTCCTCTGTTCACTGCTCCCTGGATTTGTCCAAATATAAGCTGATCCGTGGTTTACTAGAGAACAACCTTGGCGAGCCTATTGAGGAGTTCATGCGGCCTTACGATCTGCAAGACCCGAGAATTCACGTGAGTGAGACTTGATGTGCTTCGTTACTGTCATCTCAGTGGATGGTCACCCCAAGAGCATATTCCTCAGATCCGCCTGGGGAGTGCAGATGGAGCAGTGAGGAAATTAGCCCCCTTTCTAGGTTGGCCTCATCAGCCGTGTGTTGATTGGCATTTTCCCTTGCAGACCGTCCTGAGCGGAGAGGTATACACCTGCATGTGCTTCCTCGTTGACATGGTGAACGTCAGTCTGGAGCTGAAAGATCCGAAAGGAAAAGAAGGTTCTGGGTCCCTCGCCAGGTGTGGCTTTAGTTCCATTATTTAATTATTAGGAGTGGCGTGACAGGTAATTACCGGTAACAGCAACGCGAGTGGCACACAGCTCGCACAGAGCGGGGGCTGCGGCGGGGCGGCTCGCTGCTGCGTGCATCTGCAGCACACTTTTTGGATGTTCAGATTTGTTCCTGTCCCAGCCCGGGCTCTGCGCAGCGGCGGCCTGTGAGCAGGCCTCGTGCTGTGTCCGCTGCGGGTGTCCGGCTGCTCGCTCACGGCGGTCACTGGCTACAGAGCAGCCGACCTCCTGTTCAGAGCGCTCTGGTGTGGTTGAGCTTCGGGGCCAACCTCACGGTGCTGGGATGTGGTGGAGCCTGGAAATGGTCTTGCGTGTGTCTGCGGAGGGGGAGGCCATCACGCACTTGGTGGCTCTGGTGACTGTGTCACCACTGACATCTAAAGATCGAGAGATTTCACACAGACTGGTGGGATTTGACCTTCTTTTCAAATGGAAGTGTTGGCAGTACTGGGCCTGTGTTCTGACTTGGAAGCACCTGGAAGCCGGGGAGCAAATTGGGCGGCCTTTAGGTAGGGCACCGCTTACTTTGCGATTCCCTTATCTAGCGCACTTGCTTGGTCTTCGTAGACCTGTACTTTGTGATGACTGGTATGGAAACTTGAAGGTGAATTGTATTTTCATACTTGACAACCATGTAAGTTTGGGCAAATATCACTCCGGTCTTATAGACAGAGTTTTTGACTAGTATCCGATCATGTGACTGGTAGAGTGGCTAAGATTTGAAAGGAGGACTTCCAGGTTAGTCATTTCCCCACTGAAGCATACTCTCTTTTATTTTGTCTTTTTCCTGCAAAATCTATCCTGTTCTGAACTTAACTCAGTGGATGAGAACATGTATAGTGGGTCTGGAGACCTAGGTTGATGGTCTTGTGTGCCAGCAATTCTCTCTGATGAGCGACTGTACCCTTATTTTTGTCCAATATGGAGTAATTCTCTATGGAATGTTGTGGTGCTGAATAATTGTGAATAACAAGTCACAATTGTGAATAACAATAATTGCTTATTGTCGCTTTCCCCATTAAAATTTAAAAAAACAGTCTCTAGTGCATCTCCTGTTGGTAGATGAATTGCGTTATTTCTCTCTATGAAGAATACTTATTTATTCAGGTTGTTCCCAGTAAGCTGTAGCAGTCCTGTATACAGATTTGGCAGACTTTGAAGAGAGGATTCTGTAGACAAAGATGTAGATCTAAAAGGGAGGCTTCATGTCTCTGGGGACTCATTACAAGTATATAGTCTTCTGAGACTTAAAGTGAGAAATGAGAATGCTAGTGAGGCAAGGACATAACACATGTAACAATATCTGGTGGTGTAATTTCGCATGAAGTGCTTGTGAACAAGACCGCCTCTGGAAATAGAAAGTCAGATACAGGATTCGCTGTCACCGAATCCACTTGGGTGGTCTGTTCACAAGGCCAGTGAAAGGTCTCAGAATCAGTTACTGTCTTTCATAGAACTTAGGCATATTTGTGATTTGATTTTGTTAACTTGAACATACATCATTTTGGAGAATGGAAGCGTTTCATATCTTGTCTACTGTCTCCCGTTTCAGATTTGACTTCAAGAAATGTAAACTGCTTTATGAGAGTTTTTCTAACCAAACCAAGTCCGTTAACTTGGTTTCCCATTCTATGATGGCCTTCGACACTCGCTATGTCGGGCAGAAGACCAGCCCAGGCCTGACAAACGTGTTCAACTGTATCTTCCAGCCCTCCAAGAATAGCAGCACTACCCAAGGATCTATTCAGATCGAACTGCATTTCAGGTAGTAGATCCTGCCCTAGACTTGCCTTTCTTTACCCCTGTGGCTTGTTGATGGACTGAGTAATCACTGAGAAGATAATAGATGATGGCTATTTGTGCACTGTCCTTAATATTAACTTAGTGTTCCTGCAACCTCGCAGTTTCATTCATTGACCAGAAGATGTCTCTGTTGCCTTAAAAGAAAAAGGTAGTTCAGAAATAAACCACATTCTTAAAATCAACCTCCCTGTAATGTGTAGACTATTTCAGTATAGAAAGTGACTTGGGAAAGGAAGAAATTATGCTTGTTTATGGGAAAAGAAGGACTGTACAAAGCTGGCTTTAACTGTCTTTTTGACTCACTTCTCTGTGTAAAAAGAGCTTCAGTTTTGTAGACTGTGGATTTCTTCCTGGCATTATGGGAGGCAGAGCTGTGTGTGGAAAGAGTCTGAATTTTAGAATTGGCAGATCTGGGTTCAGAACCGTGATCTGCTGCTGTCTAGCTCTGTGTCCTAGCACAAGCTGTTTAACCTCTTTGAGCTGCAATTTCCTCTTCTATAAAATAAAAAAAGAATGTTCCACCTCATAGGGTAGAGATAATAATTAAACAAAATAATTCGGGCATGCTGCTTGGCACAGGTGGTGGCTAGTATTATTTCTTTTTT
This sequence comes from Scalopus aquaticus, assembly GCA_004024925.1. Classification (NCBI taxonomy): domain Eukaryota; kingdom Metazoa; phylum Chordata; class Mammalia; order Eulipotyphla; family Talpidae; genus Scalopus; species Scalopus aquaticus. The sequence continues at coordinate 39,415 of PVIJ01007530.1, forward strand.
TTCTTTCTTTTTTTTTTTTAAGATTTACTTATGCACACAAGAGCTGGGGTGCAGGCCAGAGGTGCAGGAGGTAAGAGGATTCACCAGAGACAGAGTGGGGAGCAGAACAGGCAGATCCACTGAAATACATTGCTGAGGGGAGCAGCAGGCGAGACAGGAGAGGTCTGCTGCACCATGTGGGAAGCTCCCTTGCTGGGGATTGAACTCATTCTGCAGTGGCTGCAGATAGCTTCATAGGCTGAAACTTAACCCCTGCGCCACCAGGGAGGCCCCTGTTATTATTTCTGATGTAGCTTGTGTATTCTGTGGTGGACTACTGTCAGATTTTATATGCCTGAGTAAGCATAGACTTGAAAATGAAAAAACCATTCAAATTCAAAGGGAGACCTTTGGGACCAATGTCCGTTTCATTCTGTTAGCGCTCGCTGCCGTAGGTCTCTTGTAGATATAAGCCGGTAAGTGAAAAGGCTGGGAAAACTTCTCGGGTGGGCTAAGAAAAAAAAAAAGTCATCGAATTATTCTTGTATTCATGTGTTTAAGTATGGCTGACATTTCAATGTGCTGTTCAGTGAATTCCTCAGGGTTGAACTTTTCTTTAGGGAGAGGTCTGGTCTCTTTCCATATATCTCCAGGAAATCTAGCAAAGTAGACATTTAAACCTTCATATGAACTTTCTGAAAGTCCAGGAATAAGAATGCAAGTTGTTGCTATTGATTCCTACCACGAGCCAGGCGCGCTGTCTGCCCAGTTCTCACCGGCCTGCCGAGGAGTTGTTGACTTCTCCCCATTTAACAGATGCAGACCTAGGAACTTGGAGGGGGTGAAGTAACTCTCCTGGGGTCACACAGCTCGTGAGTGAAGAGGTTTGAACTCAAACCTGGGCCTCGGATTTCAGAGCTCGTGTCCTTTCCGAAAGTCTTCAGGCCACCACAGTTCTAGTGGTCAGGCTGACTGAAGTCAAAGAAATAAGCTGACTGACCGCCGGTTCCTTTGTTTGGGGTGATGTTTATTTGAACAGGAGGCCCACGTATATTTGGTCCGTCTGTAGAAACAATTTCTTTTTAATGTTGCTTTCCTAGTACTGGCCTGACTTCCTAAAGGATCAGCTACTTCTGTCACCCATGATGTTTATAATATGCAAGGAGCCTTGAAACACTATTTTATAGTAAATAGACTAACAGTGCATAATTTCTTGGAGTCAAATAATAAAGTCTTACCTAAGCTTTTGCTAACAGAAATGCCATTGTCAATGGGAATGTTAAAATGTTGCCTCGATTGGAACTTTTGAACACTTTCTGTGTCTCAAGAAGAATTACCCTTCTGTTGGGATTTTGTGTGTCAACTGTAAATCACTTCACTGTACTTAGAGGCTTGGAATATTTTCCAGAAAAGAAATCAGACACACTTTGACTTTCTAGTTAGTGCTTAACTCTGATGATCTATGTTCAAAATGGGGTGGAAAATTTTATTGAGGGCAACATTTTTTCTGTATTACAAAAGGGTAAAGTGTTTCTGTGAAAAATGCTGTGTCTGTATGAGGGAGACATGCATCGTTATGCCCTTTTTCTGGAGGCAGCGAGCCAGGTTTAAGGGAAACAGGACACTGGAGAAGCCAGCCTTAAAAACAACTCCAAGTCTGCCTTTCCTGAACAGGAGCCCCCGTCAGGGCAGGGAACTAGCTACTAACTAGTTAGCCGGAGTCCCAGAGTGATCCTGAGCTCACAGAACAAAGCTCTCTCCGAATGCTGTAGAAGCTCGTTTTCCTCCTACCTGTCTCTACCCGCTCTTGCTCTGATGGGAACTGGAGAAGACCCTGACCACACCGTGGTTGGAGGCCAGGCCTGCGAGTCCTTGGATTTTCACCTCAAATACAGGATTTAGAGAAATGGACACTACAAAACTAATATTCTCTCTTCCATTCCCTCAATGCCAACCCTCGTGAGGGTGCTTATGGACATGGTCACAGTAGTGCCATCTTACTGATCTTCCTCATCAGGCCAGAAGTTCTGGGCCCTCAGGTCAGTTCCGGGACTCCTGTGTAAATCTGGTGTCATAAAGAAACGATCCCAGCGGTGAAAGATGAGCACCTCATTGACCTTCTTGAAATAGCCTGTCGGGAAGGGAGCTGCTATTTAGCCACCCTCTGTTCTGGGCCTGGCGCCTGAGCTCCCCCTCACTTGGTGAGCCAGGACGCAGGCCCGGAGGAGCTGGTGATTCACTGCACAAGGGGCCCGGGTCTCAGCCTTTGCTCTTGAGACAGCGGGATCTCTCAGCCTCGGCCTTCTTGATATTTGGGGTCTTCCTGTGCATTGTGGGCTGTTTAGCAGCCTCACTGGCCTCTCTCCACTAGAGCCAGTAGCAATCACAGGTCCTAGGTGTGACCATCGAAAATGTCTCCAGACATCAGCAGATGTCTCCTGGGGCCGAGATCACGCCTGGCTAAGAGCCGGCCCCTGGGCTGCTCTGTTGCTTTCTCGGGGCGTGTTCCTTCTTACTGAAAAACGCCGTGCCCTTTTGAAGAATACCCTGAATGTACTAAATCTGTGTCCAGAGGCTGCTGATGCTCAAAGCTCCCGTCTACCACCTGCCAAAACGGAGTCACACATTTGCGAGTGAACAAAATATCCTATTTTTCCTTTCCTATTTTTTGATCTCCTTGTAGATCTACAAAGGATTCCTCCTGCTTTACAGTAGTTCTCAACAATCTCCGAGTGTTTCTCATATTTGACTGGCTGCTGTTAGTCCACGATTTTCTCCACACTCCCAGTGATGTTAAGAAACAAACGAACGTTACTCCTTCTCGCCACCGTAACTCTAGCAGCGAGTCTGCCGTGGTTCCCAAAACTGTGAAAAGTGGAGTAGTTACCAAGCGGTCTTCCCTTCCCATGTCCACGGAAAGGCACCTGGAGGTCAAGGTCAACGTGACAGGTGAGTTTATGCGGGTTTGGATGTCAGGTGCTGTGCGTCTTCCAGCCTGACCGTTCCGCTGCCTCTGAATTTTCACACGAGCGCTTACCTGTCTGCGTCTCTCACAGACCAACCAGGGCGGAAGTTTGTGAACAGCGTGGCCCACCCTGAAGTCTGCGGGGTCCCCGTCCCCCTCCTCTGCACCCTAAGGTGCATGCCCGTCCTCAGTATCCACCTACTAGGCAGCGGTCTTCTCCCCACACCCTCTTCTTAAATCTGGCTTCAGTTTTGTGTTTGATCTGCACGGCCCCATCCAAAGGGCCTTACTGAGTGCAGGGAAATTTGGTATTTAAAAAACTCAGAAGGCAAATTAACCAGGGGATTGTTCCTTTCTTTACAGAATGAGTGAGTGTTTTCCTTTGTAAATCCCATTAGTATGGTTTTTGTAGTATGGCTTTTGTTTGCTTGTGAATCCTTCTGGTGTCTGTACTGGCTTTGCTTGCAGTGATGTTCCCTATCTACTACTCAGTCACTTGGAAGCTGCCAGCATAATGCATTTCGAGCGCGTTTAGTTTCAAAAGACTCATCTCTCCAGGGTTTTTGATGAAAATGCAGTGTATAGGGCAAAATAAATTTGTCATGTACAAATGACTAGAAAGCTGCCTCAAACAATTTAAAAATTCCCTACATTGCATTGGCCTGCTTTGCTCGTACGCAAGTTGAACAGCTGCATGGTGACAGAGTGCCTTGTGCTGTCTGACATCCGTATCTGAATCTGCTTCGTGGGCTTCTAACGCAGGTCACAGCTTGGAGAAGGGATGATTTCTTGAGCTTCTGGAGATCTGTTAGGCCTCCTGGGAGACCCAGCTTGAAAACATATTCTGAAGAAAGTACACTCATGCCTTTGTGCCCAGGCAGTGCTCTGCTGGCCAGATACAGGGGTTTGATGCGGAGGGCGGTGGTGTGAACGTGGACAGACATTGCGGGAGCCTGTCCTGGTTAGTGCCCTCTGGGTGGCAGAAGCTGCTGCTTCCCGGCTGCCCGCTGTGGCGTATCTGACGCCGCTGTCCTTTCCAGGCACGGAGTTCGTGGTCGTGGAAGATGTGTCCTGCTTCGACACCAATGCCGTCATTCTCAAAGGCACCACTGTGCTCACCTATAAGCCCCGATTCGTCGATCGTCCCTTTTCAGGAAGTTTGTTTGGCGTTGAGGTAAGAGAGCTCAGTGGCCTTCGAAGGCTCAAGAGCAAAGCACCTGGAAGAGAGTTTCTGCTCTTAAACTTCCTTTAGGAAATGCTGAGTGGGACTGGGAGACTCTTGCTCCCTTTTGGTTTCTCCTCAAAGCTAGCAGCTCGTTCTGACGTGAGTTCAGTCTCCCCAGTAGGCTGTCTCCCCCGTGGGGGTACATTTCTGCTGGCTCTTACACCCCACTTCCTCACGAAGTTTGGGGAGGCTCTCGGGTGCTGTAGGGCTGCTGCTGCGCCCCCTCCCCCCAAGGTGCGCAGAGCCTGGGCTTCGTGGGGACGGGTTGATGAAGGTGCTGAGGGGTGCAGGCTTTAGCCGCTCAGGAGCATCTCAGCCATCAGGGCAGCCCCGGAGGCCTGCGTGTCCGAGGAGCAAGCCCTTCCCGGGGGGCGCTGGGCTCTGGTTGGATCTCGGAGGGATGGTTTGCACCGGGGCAGTCTCTGTAGCCTGAACATGACATTAGACAGTATTCAGCAAAACCTGCTCTGCCTCTTTCAAAGCAGGGGTTGGGGAGAGAGAAGGAAATGAGGCAGATTATTATCTCTTTAAAGTGATGGAGATTATTTACTGATCTCAGCTAACAGTCCTCCTGTGAGCATGTTTGGTTAGGGTTACTCCAAGTTTCCTTTCCCTCTATGGCTGACCTTCTCATGCCCTCTTCTTTCCATTGGGATTGTTCCGAGGTTGAATGAATAAAACTCATTTTCACCCTTAGCAGCCTATGGTCCTTATTTTTTTTCCTGGTCAGATATAACTGAATAAAAAGGAAATTTCATTTCTTGACTACTTGTTTCTCTCATGTAAAGAAACCTCAGTTTGAGAGAAAGGGTGCTGGTGAGTTGATCATAAAATTGCTTTGATCATAAAAGTTCATCTGCTTTCTAAACCACCACGGGGCCAGCTTTGACTGGAAATCTTGGTGATGGATGAATGAACTGTCAGGTACAATTGGGTTTTGTGTAGCAGAAACCCCTGAAGAAAAAAGGAAAATGAAACTTTCCTGCTCCAGAGTCCTAGAAGGAGCTATATGGCAAAGCATTGAGACTCTTGGAGCTCCTCTCAGTCTGTTCTTTAGGTAGCACAATTGTGCCTGGGTTTTTCAGGCCTCTTTGATGGGTGGAGAATTTATAATTATAATTTAGAATTATAATTATAATTTATAATTTATAATGAAAAGAAAACAAGTTCATTTGGAATATAGCAAAGGACCTTGGTTTGCATGTTTTTCAGTAGTGCCAGAAATTGGGGAAGGGCAAGGCAGATGGAAATGAATCACTTTCTTCTTTCTCGTGTGCTCCTCCTGAGTGCTCCAAAGACTTTGTTCCTAGAGTGGGCGTCCTTCCCTCCTCTCAACCCACAAATCTACTTATTTTTAAACTTTTATTATTGAACTTTCTAAACACATGTATCATAAACAGAGTAGTATAGTGTGCCCATCTGTGCCTGCCACCCAGCTTCAATAATGTCTTTATTCTCAGTTATGAAAGTGACAACTGTGTACATAAAATAAGGAGGGGGGTGGCAGTCACCTCCCTCACAATACATAATCTCTTTTGACATTTTGATGTGTTTCTTTCCTTAAAGTCATGACATAACATTATTTGGATTGGGCCACTTTTTCACATCATTTATGCGGTGACTGTCTTCCTAGTCGCTTGTGGTCTTCTAAAACATCACTTTTAAATATTTGTAAACTCTCCCACTGAGTAGAGGTGATGTAACCTTTGTTGCTCTTAAATTTTTTACCATTAAATATTGGGTCAGTGAATTTTTCTATAATTTGCATTATTTCCTAGAGAGTGAGAAGGTTAGCGGATCAAAGGGTGTGACATTTTTTCAGCATTTTGGTATGTCCTCACCTGGCTTTCGTGCGGGTGCTGCACTGGGCGTGCTCCTGGCTGTGGTGAGGGTGCCTGCCTCTCGCTCCCAGAGTTCCTGCAGCAGGGTGAGCAGTCCTGTGAGGTAGACGCGGCTGACTGCTTCCGAGGCAGCCTTTTTCCTGCCGGCGGTTGGGCTCTTCCCAAAGCAGGCGCTGATTCTTGCCTTCTTGTGTTTCATCCTCTAGGTGTTTTCTTGTCGACTGGGGAGTGAGCAGGATACAGCCCTGTCCATTGTCGATCCCGTACAAATTCAGGTGGAGCTGGTGGGGAATTCTTCTTATCAGAATAGCTCAGGATTGATGGATGCATTCAACAGTGAAGATTTCCCGCCTGTATTAGAGGTAACGATGGGAAGCCTGGACGGCACCTTCCCTTTCCTCTCCTTCACTCTGAGCCCATAGCATTAGTTAATGCGACAAATACAAAATTAAAGTGACACTGGCGCTGTGCTAGCACATCTTGCAGGCCTGTGGCGGATGAAGGGCCTTTTAATTGTCTCCAATAATCTTGAAGTTCTGTAAAAGTTTACAGAAAGCGAAACTCAGTGTAGGCAGAAATATTGCTAGTGAGTATGGGGAGTCTTGGTGGATGGGTAGGGTGTAAGTAGAGAGGAAGAGAGAAAGCTTTTTTACTTGAGGGAACAGAAAGGAGGGCAGAAACGGCCCAGCCACCGTGAGACAGAAGAAGGTCTGTGGAAATATGTACGGAAATCAGGACGTGAGGTGACGCATGGGGCCGGGAAGCCAGGAAGGGAGGCTAAGAATTCAGGGGTTTATTTCTTTGGTAGAGAGGGGAATCACTGACTAATCCATCTGGACCATAGGAGATTGAAAGAGAGAGAAAAGCTGTTTTGATTTTTGCTCTGGAAAAACAGTAATAAGTCAGGAAAACAAAACACCACCCCAGATATTCAGCTACCCCAGAGTCGCCATTTTGATGTGGCCTGGTGATGGTGTCTGTACTGCTCTCTTACCAGGGGTAGTTACATTGCCACTCTCTGAGGAAGACCAGATTTTCCGAAATATTAGTGTGGAATGTGACACACTTAAGAAGAGAGTGATTTTGTCGGTCAGTTTGTTTCAGAGATTTAAACAATGAAATAGTTTGAGGTGGAATGGATCAGCACGCTGTGGCTAGCAAGCAACCCTGTGTCCCACAGAGGCGTTCTCTGACCTCCCACTTTAATGGGTAATATGCTTTGATGGGTAATTTAGTGTGGTGTCTGTGGGGCTTCTAGAACTTGAATTAAGAATGATACCTGTAAGAGGAGCAGACACCTACGCAGATGCAATGTTCAAACTGCCACTTTTAAATTTGTTAGATTCAGTTGCAAGCCCTTGATATCAGACTCTCCTACAATGATGTCCAGCTGTTTCTTGCCATCGCAAAGTCCATCCCCGAGCAAGCGAACGCTGCAGCGCCCGAACCTGCGGCCTCGGAGGCCAACTCTGCCGGCGGTCACCTTCCTGGCTCCTCTCGCGTTGGGGGGGGACTCAGAGAAGGGACCAGACACACCTTAGATCCTGTCTTGGGTACGTGTCTGCCTTGACAAGCCTTTCAGCCTCCCTATTAACTCTCTTTTTCTCTTTAAAGAAAGATTTTCTTTTGCATGATTAAATTGTTCAGAGTGTAATTGTATGTTACTAAGTGTAATTGTAAGTAATCAATATGACCTGATTTTTAAAATTTAAAAACGAACAGAACACCACAAGCTAACTACTGTGTCTTATAGCCTAGGCTGTTTGTCCTTTTTCACATTTTCTACCAGAGTTGCATGGGTAATGCTCAGTTTCATTTTAAACTTGGAGGTTTCCTCCTGAAGTATGTGACTAGCACTAAGTTTCAGTTTTAAACTGTTAAAAACAGTCAACTTCGGGAAAAGACTTAGACTTTTCAGGGGACACTTCAAAGTCTGCAATTAGAAGTCCATTTTTTGCCTAGGAATTTTAGTCACTAGTTTCTGAATTTTTCTTTTTTCTTAAATTCATATGTAGATTAATTTACATAAGTTATTTATTTTTAAAAATGCCATTTTATCCCCCTAGAGTTACAACTGGCAAGACTGCAGGAGCTGGGGTTCAGCATAGAAGATTGTCGCAAGGCTCTTTTAGTATGTCAAGGTAATTTGAATGAGGGTTGCCGTTATCTGTTGTTACCTTGATAACATGCCTCCTTCCACGCCCTGCCCAACTCCCACAGGTGACTGAGAGAGCTGGCATGTGTTCAGCAGGCTCAGTCTTCTGTGGGCCGGCTCCGACCTTGGGCCAGCAGTGATACTGGCTGCAGTGTGCAGCGCCAACGTGAATGTGGCTTCTGGAGCAACTGCTTGGCCTTACCTCCTCCCTCGGCCACTGTTAGTGACTTGGTCCGATTCCTTCACCACTTTGTGCCAGTGCTGCTTTCTCTGTAATGAGGGTAAGAAGGCTTCCTTCGTGGGAGCAAGTCATCTGCGAAGTCCTGTAGGAAAGTGCCTGGGCGCCAGCGCGAGCTCTGTAGCTCTTAGCGCTGTTGCTCTGCGGGGAGGACGGAAGTGGGGAGTGAGAGGGCCGTATATCAAGTTCTGGGGTGTTCCTGTGTTTCCCTGGTGAATTCTCACAGCCCTTGGAAGTCGATATTATTATCCTCACTTCAGACAGGTTAAGTGAGGTCTAGCTAAGGTCACCTACTGGTGAGGGGCTGGTGGGTGACAAGCCGCAGCCCGAGGTCTTTTCTCCCTCTCTGCATCCCTGCGTTCCCCTTTCTCTTACAAGAGGGAGACACAGCAAGAGCTGTATTTTTTTTCTTTCTGTTTACCTGCGTCTGCTGTAGATAGCCACACACCGTATCCACATCTACCTGTGTGCAGCCATGTTCTGTATGGATTGTGTGGGGTGACTATTGAGTCAGAATTACAGTTACACAGTTACAAAATATCATAATATTAATATCAGCAGTGTCTTCCTCTGTCATTAAAATTTTTTATAAATGTTGATTTTTACATTTGCCTGCAGGATATAATTTATTTAACCACTCTTTAGTTGTTTTTCACTCAGCATTATACACAATTCTTTAAATATATTTTGGTATGAGGTTTTGTCTGCATCTTTTAAATATTCCCTTGGTAGAGAGACCTCGCTTTGTGAATACCAGATTATGGGGCACAGCTATATTTTTTAGACTTTCTACTTGAATTGATAAGTCTTTTTCTAGAAAGGTTAACCCAGGTTATACTCTACTGGGTATGGAAATACGGGTTGTGTGCACCATTTAGCTTTTTCTGTCTGAAAACCATGCGGGTGGGCCTAGTTGTCATCGCTTTTGGGTTTCGTTAGCTTTATGCCCCTTATGTTCAGCAATTCCCATTCTCTGTCCTCTTTCTTTAACAAGCCAAACACACTAAAAAAGTTCTAAGAGTCTTTTGGATTTTTACCGGTTTTTACTTCTTTAGTAACTAGGGTGTAGTTCCACCAGTGACAAAGCTGGGGCTCGCAGACCTGTCCACAGAGCCCTTGTCACACGCCGGGCTCTGCCCTGTGCTCATTTGTGTGCCAGTCCTGGCAGCGGTGCTGCAGGGCACAGAGATCAAGTAACTTACCCAAGAGCCCACATCTAGTGAGTGGTGCCAAGACCCGAAGCCAGACCGTCTTGTTCCCGAGCCCGGGCCCTAAACCGCTGACCACTGATCCGAGCACTGACCTTGGGTAATTTGCAGATGGGGTTGCTTTGCTTTGCTCTCCTCTGCTTTTCTTGAGCTTTGGCAATCGTGTGTACAGGGGCCTGTTCTCTAGCAGTTGTGTTTTACACACGTGCAGTGCTCACTGCTCGCCGTTCTCAAGGAATCTGTGATTGATCGAGGAGACAAAGGAAGACGTTTGGCAATACTTAGAAAACGGCCCACCAGTACATGCAAAACTGCACGGGGGGGATTAAGTATACGCGCCAAGTGGCACCTAGACTTCGGATCCTCTCCTTTCCTCTTCGCCCCTCTCCTTCTGCACATGTCATAGGAGAGGAGGGGTGGCTTCCTGCAGGCCTTTGAGCAGGTTCGTGGAAGGTGTGGGAGCCCTGAGTGGGAGGCTCACAACAAAGACCGCCTTGTTCTGCGTGCTTCCAGCAGACTCCCCTTTATTACGCTAGGTGGTTTTTCTCCTTTTTTTAAGTCTAGGAATACATCAAGGTTCTTCTGGGCTGTCCAGTAGGTCCCCATAAACTTTATTTCTCCGTTTCCTCTTAGTTGCTTGAGTAGCTGTAGGAACACATTGAACTGATCACCTTTTAATTTCTTTGAAGGCCAATTGAAAAAGGCAGCGAGTTGGTTGTTTAAGAATGCTGAGCCTCTGAAGTCTCTCTCCCTGGCCTCTCACAGCCAAGAGGGCCAGGGGCCCGTGCCAGCACAGTTGCTCTCCGGCGTGGAGATCAAAGCTGAGAGCGTGTGCATCTGTTTTATCGACGACTGCATGGACTGCGACGTCCCGCTCGCTGAGCTCACCTTTTCCCGTGAGTGTTTCCTGATTTTCAGGTTCATCTTGAATATTTTCGGTGATTGTGAATCATTTGGGGCTTGTCCTGTCTTTTTGTTTTTTATTCATGCTCTCTGCTTAGTAGTTTGGGCAAAATTTGGATAATGGTTTTACATATGTTTTTCATTATTTGTCTTAAAGAGATGTGTATTTATTTGCCATATGTGGCCTTCAGCCTATAGTTTGGGGATAATAGAAGTTGTTGTTGACAAAATTTGTTACATTAACAGATCTGACTAAATAATTCCTTATCTCTTCATTTTGCTTATCTTTTTATGTGGCTAAAAATTGTCACATGTTCTATTATTAAAGGTATTTAAAAGATAAATTCAGAAAATAATGTTTCTACCTTACCAATCTTTGGAAAATATAAAACCCAGAATCTTACTTGAAAGTTCACCTCAGAGTCTCCACAGAGGCCATGTAAGAGGCAAAGCACGGTTGATCTGAGAGCTGTCCTCAGAAGGGCAGGCTTAGGGTAGAAGTACTTTATTCTAAATCGAATCATTGCCAACAGTGTCAGAGGAGGCTTCTGAGGAGATTAACTAAAATCTCACTGCCATGTTTGCTTTTAATTTTCCATTATTTTGATCTTGCTTGCCTCTTCTGCCTTCAAGTAAATTTGGTTCTGGGGATTTAATTTGACCTTTTTTATATGGCAGTTTTCATTTTCCCTGTACTTCTGGGCACCACAAGGGCCTCTTGATTAAAAAAAGTAACAGCTAGAATTCCTGCAGTTTCCTTGAGTATCCTTTGTGCAGAAAATGGATTTTGTGTGATCATCTTGAAATTTTAAGCCAATATTTATGAGGCATGGCCGCTCTTATCACTGTTTTTTCAGATTTTCTTGTTGAAATGCATGTCTCCTGTTTCCACAGGCTTCAGAGAGACCTGGGAGCTGGCTGGGGAATGAGGACAGGCACAGGAGGCATTTGCCTCTGGCATGACATTTAAAGTGGTGTTCCAAAACTCAATACCTTTGAGAAATAACATTTTAATGCACTGCTTTTAAAAATCAGAATTCATACGAAAGAGTCCACTGAGGAAGAGCCCAGCACTGTGCGTGCTTTCCTGTGCGGTGACGGACACTAGCTGTGCCTGGCAGCTCTCTCGTTGGTCTGCCAAAGACAGTCCTGGTGGTTCTCACCCCACCACGGCAGTAAGGTCGGCTTCCTTTTCAGGTCTGAGTTTTCTCCAGCGTGTGAGGAGTAGTCCCGAAGGCTATGCCCACTTCACCCTTTCTGGAGACTACTATAACCGTGCTTTGTCAGGTCAGTATATGTTATTGTGGGATTTCAAAATACACTTAAATATCTGCCTGGGTTCTGTCTGCTTAAGTTTTACATGAGGGAAAGGGGGTGAGGGAGGACAGGGAACCATTAAAAACAAGGAACTACATAAGTACAACAAATACAGATTTTCCATTTGTCTAAAAATACATCTGATATGTTGCAACTGAATTATTCAAAAAGAAGTTTGTGTAGTTGGTTGTTTTTGATTGTGGAGTTTGGCTTATTCCAGAACATGAAATTGCTCCCTAGTGAAGGGTGGTTTGTCTGGTCCTGATAGTAGCTAACTTTCCAGGGAGATTTGTGCCCATAGCATTTTAAACTCCAAGTCTCCTCACTCCCCCCTGGACTTGTTTGTTTTGTTAGAAGAGTGCTGAGTCAGCGATAGTGTAGCCTCCGCGGTCTACTTAATAAAGCAAAAACAGCAGAGCTAGCCATTCTTCTGGAGACATAAAACCTGGTAAACTGCAAGGCATTTTCAGGCATATTTCCCTCTAGTGGGAAGATAAAGGTGAGCGCCTGTATAGGGTGACAGCCAGGGGCCATCATGTCCCAGGGCAAAGTGGTGTGAACCCTCAAGTTCTTTTCCATGGAGGGCTTTTGGGAGGTGCGGACAAAATAAGCCAAGTAGTTCTTGCAATCTAAGGCTTAGGTCTGAGAGTGATTGCGCTCTTTGATCTCAATGGAAAATTAAACCTCAATTTGTTTTGCTGCTGCTGATTGTTCTAGAGTTCATGTCACATTTAATTTTAAATGTTGGTTAACATTTTCCATCTCTGTTCTGGATCCATTTAAAGGTGGTAACATTCTTATTTCCTAATTGTTCAAAATTGTTTAGCTTTAGAATAGCTGCCTGAGTCTTGCAAATGGAGAGAAATTCATGGCGTGTGGTAGCTATTTTTCTGAGAATCATTTATTTTCTCAGAGCACATTTTGCTTACTTTTAAAGTTGTGTGAACACATTCAGGTTTCTGAGTGCTAAGTGGTGTCAGAAGGCTGATCTACCTCCTTTATGCTGCATACTGGATTAGATTTGTATTGGTGAATCACCTGATCTGTGACTGATGAGTATGTTTAGGAAACTGTTAAAAATTAGCTGGCCTTGGGCCTCCCTGGTGGCACAGCGGTTGAGCGCTGGACTGTGGAGCTGTCGGCAGCAGCGATGCGAGTTCGACATCCAGACGGGGAGAATCCCACATGGTGCGGCAGACCTCTCCTGCCTCGCCCGCTGCTCCCCGCAGCAGTGTATTTCTGTATATCTGCCTGTTCTGCTCCCCGCTCTGTCTCTGGTGAACCCTCTCGCCGCCCCACACCTCTGGCCTGTACCCCAGCTTGTATGTATAAATAAATAAATCTTAAAAAAAAAATAACTGGCCTTGAAAAGTTGAGTCTTTAAGGCCACACTCAGATACCATTTTTCTCACCCAGCGGACTGGCAAAAATTGTGATTCTAAGTATTGGTGAAGCCATCAGCCATAGAACTCTTACTTCCTTCTATAAGAATTGTCAGTTGGCACAAACACTTTGAAGAACAATTTTACGTGACCTACTAAAGTTCTGTTCTCAACTCTGCCACCCAGCAGTAGACTCCTAGGTCTGTCCCCTGGAGCATCTCACGCCTGATGTGTGCCAGGAAACAAGTTCAGGCCTGGTTGTTGAAGTATTTTTCCTGATAGTAATGACACTGAAATCAAGTGAAAGCCGCTAAACAGTAGAATGGATGAATAAATTATATAGTCATTAGTGGATTACAGTTCAGAGGTGAAAATAAATGAACCCCACTACATGGCTTTGATCTGAGTGAATACAGAAACTTGCAAAAGAACACAAACTATTGGATCTTGTTTTTGCAGAGATCCCCAACAAGGACAAAGTAATCAGTATGCTCTTAAGATGTGTATACATGTGTGATAAAGCTATAAAGAAGAGCAGGAACGTGATTAAAAATTCATGCTGCGGTGGGAGAGGGTTGATGAGAAGGGGAGAGTGGATGGGGAAGTGGCATTTCAGAGGAACTTGAAATTTTCTTTTTCTTAACACTTTGTGGTCCACTCATGTATTAGTACGTTTTTTGTCACCAGTATCAGGTGGCTGCTCACGTATTAATACGTGTTCATCTAGTCTCTGTTTTTTCACGCCACGGTGGATTTATTTGGAACTATTAGGAGCTATTTCTTTGATCGTACTCAGTCTAGAAGCTTTACACATTGTTTTGGTGAAAGTGTAAGGTGTTTTATGAGAGCTATTACAGGTTTTTAACCTGTGACATTTATTGTTACCATTACGCAATCATGGCTGCTGAGAACAGAAGGGGAATGAGCAAAAATGAAATTCTAAGATGGACCCACCAGGAAGACTTTCAATGGACATGAAAAAGCATAAAGTAGAGAAAATAGTGCTGAGAGCAAGAAAATTCCTCAGAGACCATATAAAGTATGTGCAGCCAAGAAAAAGAGAACTGAAACCCGCTTTATTTGTGGCTTTTGTTATGTTCCACTCCATAGAGGGACATGTTTTGAACAATACCACACTCTAATTGATTACTCTGGTATATAAACTCTATGCATTTAAAATTTCATTAAAATATATCCAGTAGTTCAGAAGTTGTGTGTGTATTATTGAATGCTTATACCATTCATGTGGTGGCACAGAAAATGGCTGGCCCCAAGGGCTGGTAAATTTACAGGGCACTGGCACACAAAGTGTTAAGCTGAAGAGTGGGTATGGGATTGTTTGCAGTAGTTTTATTTTTTTAACCGTACAGATGTGTTGTTGCCATGCCTTAGGTCCATGATATCTTCTAGGATAAAATAATTGAAAAAATTAAGTTAATGAATTTCCAAGTTTACCTATTTAATTCAACAGGTGGGTTCTTGATGTAAGAGTGGGAGGATTGAATTTAACGGTTAGTTCAGCAACTGTTACTACTTCTTTAACCAGGACATCTTTAGGGCAACCTGTAGCTGAAGAAGGTGCCTTCCTTGTAAAGTCAAATCAGAAAAGGAAAGCTGTTCAGCGAGGTTTCTCCTGTGCCTGAGAACAGTGCTCCCCTATACACTCAGTGTCTGCTGAGCAGATGTCCTGCTTCCTGTGTTGTAGGCTGGGAACCATTTATCGAGCCGTGGCCGTGCTCTGTGTCTTGGCAACAGCAGTCAGCTAGCCGGCTCCATCCTCCTCGGCTGAAGCTGGAGGCCAAGGCCAAATTCCGCTTGGATGTCAATGTCACTTCTGTGCTGATGGGTGAGTAGAACTTTGTCTTTCTTGTCTATTGAAGTCACATTGCATGATAAGATTTGTAGATTTCAGGTGTGCAGCCCTGAAAATGTCCGTGTGTGTGTGTGTGTGTGTGTGTGTGTGTGTGTGTGTGTGTGTGTGTGTGTGTGTGTGCTGTGTTACACTCACCTCTAAAAGTCCAGAGAGTTGTCTTTGGAAGATTGGTTCCTTTCAGGGCAGCGGTCCCTTGACTGGAAGGCCATCAGCTCTGGCATGGCAGGTGCTTGGGCCCGTACCACATGTCACTTACTCATCAGGGCTGCTTTCCCAATAAGCCCTCCCCTATCCTCCCGATTCTTCTCAACCCTTTGCTCCTGAGTAGGCACCCCATGTTAGTGCCCAGCAGTCAGACAAGAGCTTCGTCTGTCTGGGAAACAGGCGCCTCCCGTGAGCTGTCTCCCCACAGTGCTTGGTCACTGGGACTCGCTAAATGTCCGGAAGTGAAATTAGATTCACGTCTCTCAAGCTGTTGACAAAATAATCCTTAAGAGGTTCAATTTTGACCTTGCCTTTGTAGTAGGACGACTGGTCCATCCTTTTCCCACCGCGTATCACGTGGACTCACTGCACACATCCCTGGGCTAACGGGACACACGCCAGCGGTGTGTGTTCCGAATGCTGACAGCACCGAAATGGCTTCCTGGCTTCCATGTCATGTGTCACAGCCACGCAGGCTGGTCCTTCTTCGTGGAAAAGAAGAGAGGCAGCACACAGTCGGGTTGTGCTGACTTCACTGTGAAAACTCACACTCACTGGACTGGTGACCCACACGCTCTGATTTGGGGCAGTCCCAGTTACCTCTGCGTGAGAACACCCACTGTTGCACACTGTGACTTCCTCGGCACGCGTGTTGGAGTGAGCCCCATAGACTGCCCTCGACTTGTTCCATGTCAGTGTAAGCTGGACAGTGAGAGCGTAAGCTCCTGAGCCCCAAATTTAAAAGCCACTGCTTTGCGGTGTCAGATTGGAGAGCGGTGTCACCCGCGTAATGGTAGCTCGGTCTCCTGAGCCTTCCGTGCTATGTCATCTGGACTCCGTGTCATTTCTGCCGTCACTTGTCCACCTGCAAGCCAAGATGATGTTGGGAGTAATGCTTTGAAAAGTTATGGTCAACAAGAGCCTATCTCAAACAGCAGAGTTGTGCCAATCTTTCTGATGGGCATCAATTTAAAAATGTCTTTCTGAGGGCATTCTTGCCAGTGGGAAAAGTGGGTTTTAAAAAGTTACTGATGAACTTGCCTAATTGAAGCGTAATTGAGACGCAGCATTATTTTAGCTTTAGGTGCACACACACTATTTGGTGTTTGTGTGCGTCGGAGAATGATCATCACAACACTGACTCTGTTCCCCAAACTGTATATTAGTTACATCTCCCTAACTTATTTCACAATTGAAAGCTTGTGCCTCTTGTTCTCCTTCACCTGTTTCCCCCCCTGAACCCCCGTTTTTAACCCTCGAGTCCTTACTCCTGCTACTGTGCCGACGCCCAGAAGCACTGCTGTGTAGGTGCATCTCATTGTACATTGGGGTCGTGATGAAAATCAGAAACCAGTAATTGTCAAAAAAAGTGTCCTATCTTTATTAGTGTTAAAGGGCTTATCCAGGTGTGGGTCGTCATAATGGTTTTCGGCTGTTGTTCCCATTATACTACTCTCAAAAGAGTAAATCCACCCCCGCTGACTGCACCCTCCTGAATTTGGCTGTTTTTCACAGCCCCTCACCTGGTCTTTCTGGCTCCAGGGCCTTGGCATGTGCGCATGCTCGCCACAGGCTAAGTCACCTCTATTCCAGACTCCCGCTGTGTCCTACCCCAGTAAGTAGTGGCAGAGTCACGCCGACGTAGCTGCTGTGCCCCAGTGGCGCCATGCACTTCCATGTCTTAAAGCGCTGTGCATGTGCTTCCTTTCTGCCTGGACCGCCCCTCTACCCCAATCCAAACTCCCTCAAGCTTCAAGACATAGAACTAAGGTCTCCCTGTCCGAAGATTCCTGTGGATTGGTGCACGCTGCCCTCCTTCTGCCCCAGCAGAATAAATCTTCCCCCGTTCTGTGCTCCTGTAGAATTTTCTTTATATCTTTGTTTTAGTTTCTGTCCTATTGTGGCATCGTTTCACGAATCTCTACCGCTGGAGTCTGAGCTTCCCTGGGAACAAACGCTCAGAACCGAGCCCAGGGCCTAGTGTGTAGTAAAGCATTCAGTAAAGCTTGTTTTGATGAACTGAAATTAGTTGACTTGAACACTCAGTCATTTTTTTCTCCTGTTCTTAATATCTTTGGGGAATTCTTTTTAGACCAGTATGTCAGTACCAAGGAATCGTGGATGGCAGATTACTGTAAGCAGGACACGGAAATCGACTCATCTATCTCAGAAGGCTGGATGGGCTCGTCAGTGGATCCGCCGTGCTTTGGACAAAGTAAGATTTTCTCTACAAATGTCTGACTAAACCATTCCTGACCTGCAGGGCCGTGTTTCAGTCCGAATCCAAATATAACCATCATTTCCTTTGGAAAAAACGTTACAGGAGATTCGGCCTGTCTCTGTGGTTCTCTCACTCTTTGCAAACAGCAGGCATTTTTCTGGCACAAACTTTGAACATTTAATATGAGCTCTAATTCCATCTTTTTGAGGGAGAGAGGATCTGCGGTCTCCGATTCCTAAGTCGCAGTGGCGTTGCCTGTGAGTTAGTCACCTGCAGATGCGCCAGCCTCAGCCCCTGCTCATTTGTGTTTCACTCCACAAAATGTTGGTTTTCCAGTTGATTGGATTTTTGATGTTCAAAAATCATCTTTTCAGCCTTCTATTTCTAGAGATAAAAAAATTCTAGTAATAGATGATTTGGGTATTTTCTTAAAAAGAGGGAGGGTAGGATCTCATGTGGAAAAAATTGTTAAAAGGGGGCAGTGTATTGTTTATAAAGCATAAAAGAACTGAATACCCAGCTCCTTGAAGAAAGGGGAGTCAGTTTGTTTTCTGTTAATGATGTTTCTTCCTTTATTTAATGCTTCTCCATGGAGCACTGATTTCCTCAGAGCTGGGAGATTGTGACGGCCAACTGCGTGGTCCTCACTTGTTCCACAAGCCATTGTCATCCAAATTCAACTCAGCCCCAGCTCTTCGAGTGCGGTTTCTTTGGGGAGTCTTGGCTGGACTTCACATAGCTCATGGATACTTACATATTCCATCTGGTCTGCAAACGTGTCATGGGAAGATGGATCTTCTTAGTGTATGAAGTATTTGCACTGACTCGTCTCTCCTCAGGGTGTATAAGTGGACTTTTTGCCTTGTACTTCTAGACGGAGAGACAAGGAAATGGCAGCTCTGTTTGCTTGCTGTGTTCCCAGGCTGTGGTTTCTGAGGCTTTAGGTCATTGCTCAGGAGCCAAGGCTCTTCGGGTATCATCAGCCTCAATTCTGGCTCCGCCTCTAGCCTTCCCAGTTTGTGTGTCAAGAGGATGTAACATAGTTTACCCCGAAGACTTTAAAAAATCTTTGTAATATATAAAAGTCCTCAAGAGTGTGTTTCTGAAAATATTGTTCATACAGGGGGATCTTAAATCCGTGCAAATCCTAGAAGGCCTAACTTTCAGGATCCAGACGCACGGTTTTCTTTTGTTCCCTGCCTCCCCTTTAAAAAATTTTCTCATCTCTCTTTATAGTTAATAAACTGCCTTATCTATGTTCAATGCCAGTGCTAAACTAAAGCTGGATTTTTATTTTTATGGTTTCTTAGGTTTATAAAGGTGTAATGTACCTTTTAATTAGACTTAAGTGAATATAACTGGATTTCCAAACCTCTTTTTTTATTGGAAATTCCTGGGTGGGAGTAGAGCAAATGGGGTTGCAGTCTCTTAATAGGCCTAGTAAAATGGTTGTTGGGCATTTGTTTTGAAAGTCAGTAGGTTTGAACCTTGTTGAACTAACCACAGACCTTCAGGTCTTATTCAAGAACATTCACTCACATTCCCCCACAAGCTGTGTTTTATTCAGGCCAGCTTCAGCGTGACCCTTGGCATAGAATTTCTTAAGATACAGAACTCTAAGGGAGCTGCTGATTTCTTACTGTTTCTTTAGCAGGGGAAAGAAAATAATGGCCTCATTTTGACATAATTGTTGGCTTTGTTCAGTAAGGGCTGAGATTCTTCAGGTAAACCTGGATGGCATGGCACCTTACTGAATTAATTTCATATTCCAAGGCCATTTTATGGAAATATCAAATATAAATATTCTAAAAGCTTCCATGTTTAATGCATAATGATAAATAGTACACGCAATAATTCCTTAGTGGAGAGTGTTTAAACTTAGCCCGGCGCTCTCATTGACCGCTGAGGCCGGGGCCGCTGGCTTTCTGCTGCCGCTGCCCGCTCCAGTTGGAATGGAGCAGCTTTCACTCAAGCCCGTGCTGCTGCTCTTGGTGACTTTCCCCTGCCATTTAAGAACCTACTTACTTTAAAATAAAAATTCTGAAAAGACTTGTCATTCTATTCAAGAGAATGTCGAATAAATTTTCTTTCCCCAATTGAGAAAAAGAGGAGCATGCACCGTTGACACAGCCTCCACAGTTAAAGCGAGCGTCGCGCTGCCTGGCTCACGTCGTGCCTCACGCGCCTCCCTCCGGCGCTTAGTAGTCACAGAAGAGAATGAGCCTCGACTTGCATGATGCTTGCTGCTGTGTGATGTACTCTATTTGTGCTTGTTGTAGAGGTGTCTCTTACTCACTCTGCTTATTCTTTTCCTCTAACTTTGTCTCTCCTGTCTACCAGGCCTCCCCCTTGCCTACCTTAGAACTAGGAGTACAGCCAGTCTGACTAACCTAGAGCACCAGATCTATGCTAGAGGTACAGTATAGCCAAGCGAGGGCTTGCTTTGTTTTCCTGTTTGAAGAACTGCCTTGTGTGTCAATTGTCTATGAATGGGAGCTTCCTGGGGGTGGGAGGCTCAGTCTTTGGTTAAAGTAGCAGGAAAGAGCACCTTCAACTCATGAACAGACTAGCCCCTTATGTAGAAGGAAGTGATGTGTCAACTCTTAGGTAGGTTCTTCCATCTGCCTTAACCCTCCATAGAAATGGAATCAACTCCCCAGTATGTGATACAGAAATCGCCAGGTTTCTGTCAGGTTATTTGTCATACTGAAAAGCAAGGAAGTAGAAGAAAACCACCCTCCATCAAGTAGTGTTACCTTTGTTGATAGGATACTCAGTGACCCTTTATTCCTATGGTAACACATGGGGCTCTCTCTAGAATAGGCGCCATGAGGGTTAGGAACCTAGCTAAGAGAAAATTTCACAGTAATTGTTTAGACACAACTCTTAATTTCTTTTGGTATGAATTGAGGTTCTTAGGAGATAGAATAGAAACTATTATTTATTTCTCTGACCTTTTAAGCTTCCTTGAGAATTTGGCCGGTAAGTAAATATGATAGAAAACACCATAAATATCAAGGAATTGGACTCACAAGATGTTCATTTCTTCATTTGCTTGAAAGAATGTGATTTGATCGGAATGACTTATGGTTTTGGCTGGCTCGCACCAGATCCTGGGTCATGATATGTTTTGTAAAACAGACCACAGGAACTTGCTCTCGCAGGAATTCAGAAGAGGGACATTCGTACATGGGGACAGGACTGAGGGCTGTTTTTTGGAACGTTTTAGTCAGATACACTTTGGGGGCGGGGTTCACAAAGAAAACCCTTGATTACATCTTGATTTATTCACACATTTATCCTTCTCAGGGTTTCCTTATCTGTTACTTATAAATCTTGCAGGCAGATGTGCTGAGTACTCTTTCTTTTCAGCTGAGGAGGACAGAGTGCCTCTGAGAGACTAAGTAATTTGCCTTCATTGACATGACCAGCTAGTAACAGACCTGGGGCTTTGATCTCTTTCCAGTGATTTACGAGCCAGGTCTTTCTGAGAGGCAGTGGTGCCTGTATACCAGAGAACCACCCCTGTCTCGGCCAAGTTCATGTGACTGCTGTGAAGCCAGTGGTCGCTGGAGTGGATGTTTCCTCGGCCAGAGACACCTGACTCCAGACCTGTAGATGGAGAGCCCAGGTTCTCCCTGCCCATGGAGAAATCGGGTCTGGCTGCAAGAGGGCGATTTCCCGAGGCTCCCCGGGAGCCCCCGTGTCTGAGATGGCCCTGGGAGTCTCGTGATCTGTGCAGGGGCATATTAAGTGCATGCTTGATTTGGAGCCCCCAGGGTAGGTGATGTCAGATGTGTTGCCGGGTGTTGGGTTTGGACTTGGGAGCGCCCATGCATTTTCACCCTCAGCGAGGAGGGTGCTGACCACCGCTGGCCTGTTGAATCCGCACGAAGGCGGGGCACCTCAGCAGCATGCCTGCCCAGGCAGTTCATTCCAAAGCAATGTGCTTGTGACGCCGTGACTTCCCAGCACTTTATTCCGTGTTACAGCGCGATCAAAGGCGCTTGCCACCGGTTCTTTTTAAATCTAATTTGCAAATGGAAACTTCTAGTCCTGTTCACAGTGGGATATGAAGCACAGCTGGCTTCTTTTCCTCCCGGGTCCTTTATCTCCCGTAGTAAAGTAGCTCTCTCACCGCATGTACGGAGAGGGGTGCCCTTCTGGGCACAGTAAGCTCAGCCTCCCCTGCAGAAGGCTCTTACGCTTCTAACCAGCCCCTGCTCTCGTCAGCAGCTGCGCAGCTACTCCTCACTTTTCAACGTGATAAATGCTTTTTTTTTTTAAGTCAGCCTTAGTGAGACCATCAGGATGGAAAATGGGTGTATTCAAGTGGAGATCGTTTTAGAAGCACTTGGGGGTGTCTTAAAGACCCACCATGAAACCCTGGGAATGGCATGGGCCGTGGCTCAGGTGGCAGCTCAGCCCCCCCGAGCTGTTGTCCTCCCGGGAGCACCTGCCTTACCCTCACGTTGCTTGCTCCGCCATGTTTCTGGTGCTGACTCCTGAGAACTTGACAAGCTACACAGGACAGAAAAGAAAGCCTGGCCAAGGCCGTGGTGACCGGCTCTGACGACACCGCCCTTGCGTAGTCAGGAGGCGGCAGGGGCGGGTCTGCTGGGCTTCACCTTCTGGGTTTGCTGGCGGGACGTGCTTGGCCCCAGAAGGTGATCTTCATTTCACTCCGGCATCCCAGCTGGCAACTGGAGTTGCCTTCTCAGTGGCATTTTCTCCCCAGCTACAGCCTGTGTGGGTCCTCTCAGGATGACTCGCGCTTTCGAGCTGTACCCAGGTTAAGGCCGAGCTGTGCCCCCCCTTGTCTGGAGTGCGTGTGTGGTGCAAGCCACCTGCTGCAGCCCCCCGTGCTGCTGTGCCGTGGGCTGGTGGTGCCTGTCCCTGTGTGGCCCGGAGGGGAGAGGCAGCCCCCTGGGAAGGAGCGCGGCCACTCCTCTGAGTCTTCCTGTCTCCTGACAGGCCGCACAGCAGGGTGGTGCTGGGCACTGAGGCAGCTTGGGCAGCAGAAAGGGGCGCAGGCTGTTTCTGGCCACGTGGTTTCTTGCTTCTCTGATTTCTTGGTGTTTGCAGTCAGGTTGGCCTCTCTAGAGCTGGAATACTTACTGTCCTGCGTTGGTCAGGGTTTCCTTCTAGTTTGCCTGATTTGAAGCTCTTTTATGAAAAGATACTCTAGTTTGTGCTCCTTTCTTGGTCTCCATCATGCCTGCCTGCCTTCAAGCAGAGGGTGGTGATACCAAAGTAAAAAGAAAGGAGCTAGCAATTTAGCTTAAAAAGCTTTGGAACAGTACTTCTTCTGATCTTGCAGGGAGGAAAATAAAACAACTGTTAGTGCCAGAGGATAGGAAAGAATATTTTGATTGTTTTGTTATCACATGTATACCATGACTAGGAGGACTTGTACATAAAGGGGGGCTTTGTTAGTGCACAATTTAAACAAGTGTGAAATAGCTTGCTGGTTACCTATTTGGAATATATTTCTTGGGAAAAATGGGTGTTATTTTCTCTTTCTTTCTTGATTCCAACCAAGTTGGGTCCTGATGGCTTCCTTCCTCTGAGATAAATCCCACAGGCTTTGTGAGAGGATTGGGGGCTGGGATAGTCCCACATCAGAGCCATTTGTTGGGGGGGAACCCAGTCATCCCAGAGCAGGCAGTCTGTGTCTACACACCTGCTTTTTGCCTCCCTCCACCTTAGCCCCTTTGCACAAGGATCGATTTTGGCTTCAGGTATTGGAGGGGGTGGGGGGGTCTGCCACACGGAGGCATGTGCTAATCGCCATCTTCTCTTTGTCTGTAGCAGAGGTGAAAACCCCTAAGCGCCGGCAGCCTTTTGTCCCCTTTGCTCTGAGGAACCACACGGGCTGCACGCTGTGGTTTGCCACGCTGACCACCACACCCACCAGGTAAGGGGACTCGTGCCCATGCTGTCCAGCCAGCACAGCGCCAGAACCAGCCCAGCAGGGCAGCGTGCACCCCCTTTGGAGATTGTATTACAATCGGTAACCCACTGTCTTGTTGAGATTGCTGGTTCTATATAAATCTGAGGTCAGAGAGGTGGGTTCTGGGTCTGAGCTATGCAGAGAACTATCGGGAGCCTGGAATATGCACATTTAATGTGGAAGTCAAGCGAGCCAGAGGCGTGCGTGGGGCGCCTGAACGCAGAGTCACTGCGTCTTTGCCCTCAGGCCCCATCCCCCTCCTCCTTTCAAAAGAAGCTCTGGATGCCCCCTTCCCCCCCAGATTTTCTTCCAGACCAGAACACACTTCAACCCAGATGGACTTGGGTGGAGTTTGGAGAGCAAATGTGAGTTTACCTGAGCCAAGCGAGCGCGCTCGCTGGCAACTTTCTGCCTGTTCAGAACTTGGCTCAGCTCTCCACATATAAGCTGATCTTTCCCATTCAGGTAATGAAGTGTGTGAAATGAGTACGAGAATCAACTGATTTGAAATCACATTTCTCCTGCTTCCACTAAGTATGATAATGTTCTTGAGGGGATTTTTTTTTTTTTATAGCAGTTCAGGTTGGTTTGATTCTAGAAAGTCACTTAAAATCTCACTTTACAAAGTCGTGATGAAGTTGGCGTAATGCCAGCATGCCAGGCTAGCTGTGCGAGCTCCGGACTGTGTGCTGTGTATCCTGTGGGTGGGTGGCAGCTTTCAGCTGTTTCTAAAGTTCCGAATAAGCTGCGATTGATGACCGCCGCTGCTTTCAC
The DNA here is from genome assembly GCA_004024925.1 of Scalopus aquaticus. Classification (NCBI taxonomy): domain Eukaryota; kingdom Metazoa; phylum Chordata; class Mammalia; order Eulipotyphla; family Talpidae; genus Scalopus; species Scalopus aquaticus. The sequence continues at coordinate 63,653 of PVIJ01007530.1, forward strand.
GGCTGCCCTCGTAGACCCCACTTTGTAGCAGACTCCTGCGGGCTTATCGCTGTGAATCCAGTTCCGGGGGTTTCTGCTCCCAACACCAAGCACTCTGTGGTGCCTCTGATCTGGTTCCAGGGCTGCGCTGTCTCACAGTGGGAGTCCAGGGCTGCTTCCGGAAGCCGACGGCACGTTTCTCGATGACACTCACAACGTCAGTGAGTGGCGGGAAGTCCTCACGGGTGAAGAGATTCCCTTCGAATTTGAAGCAAGAGGAAAGTTAAGACACAGGTGAATCATAGTTTATTTCCTTGTCTCAAAAAAAAAACCCCAAACACCTATCTCTGTGTGTGTTTATGTATATAAGATTGGCCCTAGTGTTTTCACCATTTTACCTTCCTTTATTGATGATTTCAATGTTTTATTTTTAAAAAGCATTTTGAAAATCAGTGTTTTCTTTAAAAAATAGGACAACTGTCTTGCTATCTTGGAAATAAATTCCTTTCCATCAATTATCCCTTCATTTAACGTGTGAAGTCATCACCCGTGTTTCATGTAATTGGGTAGAAGCACAGACAGATCACGGCCCTCAAGGTCATTGCCCCGTAGCCCTGTGTCATGAATCAGTGGTGACAGGGCTTTCTGGAAAGGTCGCCAGAGCGTGCTGATGGCGATGTTGAGGTGTATATGTGCCACCAATTAGCAAGCAGATGGCTTTAGGAGACAGATCCATTGATGACAAGGTATTTTGGCTCTCAGGAAGATAAGAACAACGCATCTGGGGAGCGCTCCCCAGTGCATTCTTGAGATTGTGAGCCAAGGGACTGCAGTAAGTGTGCAAGGAAGCTATGCCTGGTTGCTGAAACATAGAAAGTGTTTAATGAAGTCTCCCTTTATTTGCAAACATTTTTAAATGGCAGAACTGTCCAGTGGATTGGGAACTGGCTGAGATTTTAGCATTTGAGCACCCTATTGCTTTTCCAACTGAGCTGAAATTTAAGAGTGTTTTCAACCGTCCCTGGTCCTGTGCTTTAAGTCTTTGTGTGCAATCCTGCTTCTGAGTCAAACACTTCTTCCTTTTGCATGCTCTTGTACCAGTGTACACACCCCTTAATTACAAGATTCTGAACCTGTGGGTCCCTGGTGATTTTACAAGGTAGAAATACAGTTAAGGAAAATACCCCTATGCTGGGCACATGTACTTGAAAACGTTAGAATTTCCAGGAATGAGTGGTAAGCATTTTCCTGTTCCACAAAATTCCTGGAGAAGCTAATTATAGAACTGTTGGCTATATTTCTTAATAATCGCTGCCTCTGTTGTATCAGAGGGGGGTTGACCTCTTTGTCATTTCCGTTTTAGAGTCCATGTTTTGTAACCCATGTCAAGTCCCACTGTTCTGCTTGAATTCATCAAAATAAATGCCTTTTCTGGCTTTCCCCCTTTGGCACATTGTACCCCCCACCTCCCCCCTTCCTGTCAGCTTCAAGTTCAGTTCCCCATTTCAGGCTTCTGGCTTGAATTAGGCAAAATCTAAAATAGAATTAAATGTGCAATTTCCTCCTGTTCCTCCTGTTCTGCCCACTGCCTTCTGCTCCGATTACAGCTGAACACTCAGTCCCAAGCCCAGAGCGCTGTCTCTCGTGACCCGGCTGTTGTCACGTAAGGCCCGAGAGCATGTGGCTGGTCAGCCACAGAGCCAAGAAGCAACCGCTAGTGTCGCCTGTCCAGGTGTATGCACATAGGGTCACGTTGCTAGTGCAGCATTCTCACGAGCCCGCTGCAATGATTTTGCTTGGTGTCATTATTTATAAAAGTTGGGGTGTAGGCCGTGGTGGGAAAAGCGCGGGGCAGTGTACAGGAATTGTAAGCTTTGTACAAATGGGGGGTGGGTTTGAGGGTAAGTGCCACTTTTGCTGAAGTTTTACAGATCTTACAGTTTTAAGTATAAAACCCAATAAAAATACTCTGCTGATTTTCCTTACATTAGGTGATCACCAAAAGGCTTAGCCAACTGGGTCTTTATGTTTAACAGAAATCACATTTGAGTCTTCGCTTCTCCTTTTCTTCCCTTTTTAAGATCATGCTTAACATTCCTCTCCGTGCCCTGCCCACAGACACACCCATGACCTCCGCATCCATCAGCTGCAAGTGCGAGTGAACGGCTGGGAGCAAGTGAGCCCCGTGTCTGTGGACAAAGTCGGCACCTTCTTCCGATACGCGGCCCCAGACAAAAATTCATCTTGCTCGACGGTGTGTGGCTTTAGAATGTGTGGGTGTTCGCTGGCGTGCTGGCACCCCGGCCACAGCCTCTTCAGCCAGGCAGCCAGAGAGACACACCTCTGCCAGCCTTGCTCTGCTGAAATTGTTGTGTTCTTTATTTCCACCCGTTCTGAGAAAAAGACAAAAGATTATTTTGAGTCAGTCATGGGCATTGGTATCAATATGTATTGATAGATAACCCAGCCAGTGGTTAATTTAGTGGGATAGCAAGTTTTAAACTTGGCATGAGCCCATATTACCTCCCCTGTGCCAACCCATCTCATATTCAGGCTGGCTTGACTGGCCTGATTGGCCAAACATGTATTGACTTTATTTCACATTTTGTTATGCTTCCGCTCTACACTGTCTTCTTCATTGTTCTCCCTTGCTCTTTCTAGCTCTCAGCCTCCAGTCCTCCTCTCTGGCATAGAGATAGACGTCCACGCATGTTTATTTTCTGATCACACATCATCACACACACCCTCCCCCCTAGTTTTCCCCCAGCCTGTGGCTCTGAGGGTTCAGGGCCAGCCTGTAGCAATTCCGAAAGGACCCTGACGCGCGTGTGTGGGCGGAGGCCGGTGCACAGCCGCTGCAGCACCATGTCCTACTTAGCGGAGATCGACATCGTTTCTGGGCAGCCAGGGATGAGTGGGGAAGTCAGGCCTGCAGAGATGTTGTAACTTTCCTCACGCTCTTCTCTTCGTGAAAATATTCTTGGAGAACACTCTTTTTTCTGCTCTTCCTCTCCGGTACCCCAGCTTTCTTAGAAAGAGAAGCTTTGAAGATTACTTTTTTGGTCTAAATTCATTCTGGTCACAAACGGACTAACTCCCACAGAGACACCATCCTCTGTTGTGTCGATGGCCCCGGGGAGCCACATGTCCACTCTGTGGCTGGAGCGTGAACCTCGCTTTTCCCATGTCTTCCGAGCCAAAGTGCTGCTTCCTCACAGTAGACCATGCTTTAACTAGAAGTATGCAGCAGCAGGTTGTCATTGAAACTGTGTTGCCTTTAACCGTAGGCCTATGCTGACCCTCTGACTCTTGGGCTCTTTCTTAGATCGGCAGCCCGAGCAGCAGGACCAACATCATCCACCCCCAGGTTTACGTGAGTACGGTGTCCCCACGTCACCGCGTGCCTCAGTGTCCCCACGCTGTGCCTGGCCCGCAGACAGCAGTTCCTTGATGGTCACGAGAAATACGGCCTATCTCTTCATGACATATGTGGGGCTGGGATTTATCTTTGTCCTTTTCTATTAGTGGTTACCTTCCTTTTACAAGCCTTCCAAGAAAATGTTTTCAGCTGACTTGGCTTGTGAGGCTGAATATGACAGGCAAGGGAAGAAAAGGAACTGTTGGGTCTCAGCTCTCCTTTTCTAAGATGAATATAAATTGACCCTTGTGTAGCTCTGTGTATTTCATGAGTTTGGACACAAAAGTCATGAAAGCAAATGAGGGTGAAAAATAGTAGGCTCTCTCCCCCCGGTTTCCATGTCCCCTCCAACCCCTGCTCAAAATGACATTGAAAGACTCTTTTCAGGGTTTTGCATGTCATTTCTTCTCCCTGAGGACAGGGAGTTCTGACTGTAACGGGCCAGATGAACTTGGAGGTGACAAGATCAAGGTCTAAGCCAATTCTTGTTGGGCCTTGGCCCTGCTGGGGCTTTACGGGCCGGGGCAGTGGACACCTGAGCTTGGGGGCCAGCCATGCCTGCCTAGGATTGTGTCCCCGTAAAGTCAGAAAGTCCCATTTGCTTTTTCACTGGGCTCCTGGAAGTGTCAGTTGAAGACACAGTGCCCTCCGTTCATTGTTGGGCGGGTTGGTCCTCACACACCGTTCATTCTGACTGAAAAGCTTGGGGGTGGTGGCGTTTGTTTCTCCATTAAATGGCATTGTTAGTATGTTCTGAGTAGTTCCATGGGCCTCCTCTTTGATGTACCTGATGTGGGGTTTTATACTTAAAATTTTTTCCTTGGCGTATAGTAATAGCAAGAAATATGTGTTGAATGTGTGAGCGAACATATGGATAAAGAAAGTAGTGGCTGCCACCCAAGCCCCAAAGAAATTATTCACCTCCATTATGCCGAGTTTCTGAACATGGTGTCTTGTTTATAAAGAGTGATTATGGAACAGAACGTAGAAAGTGCCTGTGAAGAAAGACAAGTTTGTCTTTAAAGTTCTTTGAAATACAAATGTTGGCTTTCTTAGAGGCATGTCAGTGAATAGTGTATGGACCTCAAGAATAAATTTTACGATATTTTGGAAAAAAGTTATTATTGTTCCCGTGAAAGACTTAGCAATCCAGACAGCTCTTTATTAGACAGTCTGGGTTTTACCCAGACAAGTTGCAATCTTGGAAGACCTCCTGTTTTTGTGTGTATCTGGGCATACCCAACCCACTGTTACCATTCAAGGAATGTTTTCTCACTTGAATGTTAATCTGGGGGGAAAATACTGCACAAGGTAAATCACTTAATGTTTTGCAAAGTCCCGCTTCAGTGTTTCTGAACCTTAGTTGTTTTGGATGGTCTTTATTCTCCTCCAGCCGAGTGGAAAACAAGTTTTGTTCATGGTTTCCATGTCGGGGCTGATGTGTTGTGACTCAAGGGTGTTATGAATGAAGGTTAACTGCAGGCAGATCCTTCCTTACCAAACTGCAGGGAGTTTGGAGATGTTTGTGAGTTACTGCAGACACAGCGAAGTTCTTTACCGTGTGTCTGGAGGCCAAGCACCAATTTTTTCCTGTGACATCCTTGGTGCCATCACGTCTGTGTGGATTATCTGTTGTTTTAGAAACGTTTGCAGTTGCCAGTTTCAGTTCTGTTTATAGGGTAGTCACCCTAGGGAAGCTGAGTGGTTTAGGGCCTAACCACCAATTTAACTGCAGTGCTACAGTAATAATGCTTCGGACTTAGGCCCTCTGGCTGGTACTGCTAGCTGGGGTGTCTGTCAGGAGCACAGCGAGGCCCCCTTGTTTCTCCTGGTTCACAGTTCTCGTCTCTGCCGCCTGTGCGTGTGGTCTTTGCGGTGACCATGGAGGGCAGCGCGCGCAAAGTCATCACCGTCCGCTCCGCCCTCATGGTGAAGAACAGGCTCGAGACACCGATGGAACTGAGGCTGGACAGCCCGTCAGCCCCAGACAGTAGGTTTTGCCTTCTCCAGCGTCCTTTTCTCCCGAGTGAGTCCGGCTCGGGCAGGGCAGCCCGTTGGCCGACGGCGCTCATGCTTCTTTCTGTGGCAGAGCCCGTGGTGCTTCCCGCCGTCATGCCGGGCGACTCCTTCGCCGTGCCCTTACACCTCACGTCGTGGCGGCTCCAGGCCCGGCCCAAAGGGCTGGGCGTGTTTTTCTGCAAGGCGCCTATTCACTGGACCAACGTAGTGAAGACTGCAGAGGTCAGTAGCAGCAAAAGGGAGTGCCACTCCATGGACACGGAGAAGAGCCGCTTCTTCAGGTACGCGGCGCCGGTGGGCTTGCCTCGATTTCCCTTCCTTCCTTCCCCTAAGCGCCTGTGGTGACCCGCTTGTGCTCAGCCAAGCGTAAGGTTTTCTCGCTCCCTTTGTTGAGTTAGAGTTCACGAAGCTGCAAAGTGGGCCCTGGGCGGGCAGGGGGTAGTTGGGACTTCTCATCTACTGTCTACGGGAAACACTCAACAAACAGCACCCACACAGAGAGATCAGGAACTTGGGCGTCTGCGTCAGCACAAAGAGAGGACAGCACCGAGAGAAGGAAAACAATGCCACTTCCCATTTCCCAATCGGGAAGAAAAATCCTGGTGTTGGGATTTGTTCAGTTAGGCGATCTCAGGGGAATTTGGATGACGTTCATGTCCTTCCCGCTGACATTTCTTGGGGACTTTAACCAAATTAACTATTTACGCTTCTGTTTTCCCCTTTGGAAGAGTGTGTCATGTTACTAACTTTGATGTTGGAGAAAAATATTGGGTGGCTATCATTAGAGCCTTTTAAATTTAAACTTTAAACTTTTTTTAGATTAGAGAATATTTTCCTTAGTTTCCTGTACAGTGAAGGTAGGTATTGATTCAGTTTAAATTTGCAGAGGAGTTGCAAGACTAGAGTAACGAATTTACCCATATTTGCTGGGTTAACAACAGAATAAAGGGAGAATAGATAAAAATACAGTAAAAATACAGTCATAGCTGGCGATTTTACCCTTCAGTAATTTATAAGACAAAAAAACAATAAACATAGAAGAGGGTTTAAAGTGCATTTCGAATCAGCTTATCTTACATAGTTGACATTTATCCAACCCTTTAGCCAACGACTGCAGACCTCACAGTCAAGGATGACCAAGAGAGACCGTCTACTGGGCCGTGAAACAAAGGCCGATCAAAAAGCACGGAAACCACGCAGTGTAGTCCGTGCTCGCTGTGTGGCTGTCGAGACTCGGGGACCTGAGTCTACACACTTCTCCCCTGTGGACTTGGTCAGACCTTCATGAACGTGTTGAGATTGAAAGTTGCGAATACCTTACTGAATCCTTGAACCATTTTAATGTTACGCTTTCTCATACTCAACTAAAGAGGAAAAAAATCAAATTCTTCATTCAGGCTGATGGTTTTTGCATCCTTTTGTCTTCACAGGTTTTGTGTGGCCATAAAGAAAGAGAATTATCCAGATTACATGCCCTCAAACATATTTTCTGACAGCGCAAAACAGATTTTCAGACAGCCCGGGCATACCATCTATCTCTTGCCAACGGTGGTAATCTGCAACTTGCTACCGTGTGAACTTGATTTTTATGTTAAAGGAGTGCCAATCAATGGGACACTGAAGCCTGGCAAAGAGGTGGCTCTCCACACAGCTGACACCTCCCAGAACATTGAGCTGGGTAAGGGCTGGGGCAAATGGCCGTTTGTGATAATCCTGTGAAATTGTCAGTGAGTCTGTGACCATTTGGTAAACATTTAGGAGAATTTATGGCACGTACACTACCTCTCTAAGCCAGCTCACAGGATTTTTAGTTAAAAAAAAAAAATCTAAACTTCTATAGTAGAAAATTATGTAAACAAATAGTTGAACAAATCCAAAAGACTCACGAAAGAAGCCTCATCACGGCCTTCTTCTCTTGCTTTGCTCGCTTGCCGTGTGACTAGAGAATAGTCAGTTTTCATACTGTACTTACTGTGCTTCTTCAGAGCTCTTCAGTGAGCAAAATCATGTTTCCCCTTCTCCTTGCGGGAGGGAAAAGCACTTGCTCAGCACCCACCGTGCGCACCTGCATGTTAGGCCCAGGGCTGCGCGTCACCCTCAGCACTGGTTACTTGTCACCTTTTACTGATGGAGACGTTGGGCTTTGGAGCGTTCAAAGCATCAAGTTGAAGGGGTGAATAAAGAAGAGGTAGAGAATCAGTACCATGTTTGCAGCACTTAGGGCAGAGGTACTTCTGATGTTCGGGCAAGAGGTGTGTTTCTTTAAGGCGGTGGGAGACGTGTTGAGATGGTGGCGACTTAGTCATTTACCTTTTTACAGCTTTTTACAGCCATTTACCTTTTACAGTGATTCCTCTTAATCCTTTTGTTTGGTCTTCACAGCGGCATATGTTGTAGGCAGAGAGACAGCTGCTGTTCCCATTTAATAGAGGAGGAGCCTCAAATTCAGTTAAGCAGTGTGTCCTGTCAGGAGAAGCTGACATGTCAGTGAGCTTATGAATCCGTGAGTTTGATTCAAGAAGGAAAAATGTCCTCCAGCTCAGTCCATTCTGAAGAAGAGAGGTCTTTGCTGCTGACGTTTAAGACTTTTTTCAAGAAACAGCATTAAGCCCCTGTGTAGAATGGGAATGCCCTCCCGCCCCACCACCAGTGTGCCTGCCCGGCCCGCCTTGTCTTCACAGTCAGGCGTGTGTGGGTCATCGCTTTCAGTGACCGTCCTGCACTGATGTCCAGCAGATACTGTTATTGTCAACATTTGGCAGATGAGACACAGTGAGGTTAAGTAGCTTTCCCCACCGTGTGCAGCTGGTAAGGCCAGATGGGGGATTCGAAGCCAGGCAGTCTGGCTGCTGAAACCTGTTGTTCCAGTCCCCAGCCCGGGGCCTGCAGATAGTAGGCAGCTGTGAGTAGTCCTGGCTGCGCCTGGCAACTTGTGGCAGTCTCATCCTCCTCATGATCATACAGTCCAGGTGCCCTCGTGTGACGTCATGCCGTCCAGTTCGCTTCGTGTTTATCTCACCCCAGCTAGAGGAAAATGGTCATTCCAGTGAGATTTTTGCGAGTTTGATGTACAGTTACTGATTTTTTCCAAAAGGAATCCAGTTTAGTTTGGCTGTGGACTACTTTGACAAACTGAAGTGAGAACCCAGAAAGCAGTAACTTGTATTTTCTTTAGGGGTATCTCTGGAGAATTTTCCGCTCTGTAAAGAATTGCTCATTCCACCTGGAACCCAAAACTATATGGTACGGATGCGACTCTATGACATCAACCGGCGCCAGCTGAACCTCACCATCCGGATTGTGTGCCGCGCAGAAGGGTCCTTAAAGATCTTCATTTCTGCTCCATATTGGCTGATTAACAAAACAGGTGTGTACGGGGGCTGCTCGATTGGGCCTTTGGCATTGGTCCTGGGAATTCGATTTATTTGCTCAACTACTAAGTGGAGCCAACGCAAATAGATTACTTCAGTAGTCTAAGCTGCTGAGACGTTCCTGCTTCCATAGTAAGTGCTTAATCATGGTCAAAACTGCCCTTTTAGAGGATGAACTAAATCCACTAAATAAATTGAATTTTCACTGTTTTCCCTCTTGATGATTTTTTTTTTTTAATACTTTTACTATTGCCTCTGTCTTGGGTAGACTTGGTGGGATTGATGTAAACTTTCCCCTCCTTCCTAAAGGGTTACCACTGATCTTCAGACAGGACAATGCAAAGACAGACGCTGCAGGCCAGTTTGAGGAACATGAGCTGGCCCGGAGCCTGAGCCCGCTCTTATTCTGCTATGCTGACAAAGAGCAGCCAAACTTGTGAGTAGAGTTATTTATGGGAAGGGGAAATAAGCTCCTAGGGAAGGGGAAAATTAGCAAGGGCTATAGTATATCCCTGTCCGCAGAAACACTGTCGATAACAGCCCCGCGTTGGCAGGGGAGCAGGACCATGACCTAATGGGATTTTTTCGGATCTAATTTCTGTGTGATTCAATATTGAAAATAAACCATTTGGTTGCTTTCTAATGAGAGCTAGTTTTATTTTACACGTATTGAAGTAGTTCTGTTCATAACTCTGCCAGTGCAGGGAAGCCCCCAGGCCCCCTTCTTCCCTCTGCAGTTTCCCCCTGGTGAGTGCGCGGCACAGCAGCTGGCATCACAGGGGGCTGGTGGCACTTGGGTAAGGCTCCCACCCATTAATCCAACCCAGGTCCTTTTCTGTAAGGCTTTGAAACCCATCTCTTTTTGCCCTTGATATAAAACGTGCCGTTTCAAAATCTCCAACACACTCATTATATGTTTAAGAGAAGGGAAAAGCAACAATTGTGGAGATTAAATGACATGTCCTTTTAATGCGTGGTAGGGGCACTAAATCACTCTTGTTCTTGGTTTTGACATTTTACTTTTTTACATTCTGCTTCTAATTTATAGCCCCAATCCAAAGACAGATGGGGGTAGCTGATACTGTTAAAACAGCACACCCCACTATTTGTAGAAGTATGTGCGAGCTCACTGCGAGGCACAGGGACAGTGCATGCCCGCGGAGAGCTGTCTGCCAGGAGCGCTGGGCTGGAGATGGGGCTGGGGGCGGGGGCTGACGGAGCGGGCAGTGGGAGCTCGCTTCCTGAAGACCAGCCAGCCCCTTCTCATTCTTTTCCTAAAAGGCTTTTGTCAGTTTTAGACCTGGGACTTGACATTTAGATCTAGAATGTTGTTTTGTTCAGGCCACTCAGTGGTTTCCAAACATTCCCACATAGACCATCTCATTTGATTCATTTGATTCTCCAACATCCTAATAGGTTAGGCTGGGCAGACAATGTCATTTAATTGAAGGTGAGGAGGGGGTGGGTGCTAGAGGGAGTCCCTGTCTCTGCTCATGTTGCCTGCTCATAGGAGAGCTGGGGCCCACAGCCGTGGATTGTGTTCCCAGGGCCCGTGACCAGACACAGGCCACCCAGCCAGCGCCCTGCCGCGCGGTGGCGTCGGGCCTCAGAGGCAGTGCCATGGCTGCGCCCTCCACACGAACTTCCTGTGCTTGGTTCATGGACTCTTGAAACCCCAAGTCAGAACAGTGCAGTTTGCCTCGAATCCTTGCTTTTGAGAGGAATAATAGCGGTTGTCGCGTTTTCCTCACGTCTTTTGCTCCGAGAACCATCATATTTTCCCCTGAAGCGTGTCACTGCAGGTGTCCGTACATTTCACACCTGTGTACATATCACACCTGTGGCCGCCTCTGAGGGTTTTGCCCACTGATTGATTAGTCACTGTTTGGGAATCACGTGGCGGGAGGAAGAGGTGTGTCAGGGGAGTGATTCGGGGCGCCGCTCCAGCAGCGCTCCCTGAGCAGAATGGTGAAGCGGCCTGCTGCTGGGTCAATACCCACATCTTTGCTTTTCCGCCCTCCAGCTGCACGATGAGGATCGGAAGGGGCATTCACCCTGAAGGCATGCCGGGCTGGTGCCAGGGCTTCTCGCTGGACGGCGGCAGCGGGGTCCGCGCTCTGAAAGTCATCCAGCAAGGCAACCGCCCGGGGCTCATCTACAACATCGGTGGGTTATGTTTGGGCAGCGGGAGAGCCAGAACGTGGGCCAGTGGGTGCGGTCGTGGAGGAAGTAGCCGGCCATCTGTTTTGGCGCGGCTCCAGGTGCTGATTTTCCTGCTTGGCTTTGGGTCAGATAGCTCCTCTCGGAATGCTGGGCCCATATTGGCCGATCTGTCTCCTAGGGGCCTGTGAGCCTCCTGAATACTGCCCTTTTGAGGCCTGGGGCTCTGGTTAAATTCCAAACTCACCTGTGTTACGAAAGTATCAGTTTGGCTTGAATCCTTGTTTTTCATGGGAATAATAGGAACACTTAGAACACTTTTCATCCTCCAGACTTTTCCCACGCTTTCATTAAAACCTGCAAGCCCTTGAGGGTAAGCTTTGTTCTTGAAACTGAAGCAGAGAGGTTAAGTGACTCGCCCAGATGCAAAGGGGAAATCTGGGTCAGAAGTAGGATGAGGACTGGGGTGTACACATTGAATTGAGGCAGAGAATATGATCTAGCCAATTGGTGTCTGTAATAATTAGAAGCCCCCAAATTAGCTTAGCTATGGTGTTAAGTGGGGAGGGGTGCTCGCTCGGGAAGAGGAATATACCATGTCTGCCTTACAGAAACCTGAAACACTAAACATTTTCTGAAGGGTTAAGATAAATGTGATCAAATGTGACTCAGGTTTGCAGTGTCAGTGGCACAACTTTCCTTCAGCTTATTGTTTCCATGGCTCCAGCACTGAGAGTGTTGGAACCGTCTGGAACTGTCCTGTCCTTTGAACTTTCTGCACTGATGGAAACGTTCTGTTTTGCGCTGTCCAAAATGGTCACACCAGCCAGTAGCTGCGAACACTTGAGAGTACAGTGGTAAGAAATGTGGTGGGTGTGAGCGAGGAGTTGAATTTTTCATCGTATTTTATTTTAATGAATTTAAATAGACACGTGTGCCTACTGGCTAACGTATTGAACTGTTCAGATATTAAGAGTCAGGTTATGGAAGGAAAAACTGAGGTGGCTGTTTATTGTCCACTTAACCGTTGCCCCTGAACCCCGTGGAGAGTCCGGGAGACACTGAAGTCTTAGAGGCTTTATTAGTTTAGTTTCCTATTCGTGTTTTTGAATCAGGAACTTATGTCCATTTTTCCTGCACAGGGAAGCTGTCTCTGTTAATGTTGACGCTGAGATTTTTATTTTTGATCATCCAGCTAAGGATCAATTTTCATTTTCTCTTTTACCTTTGTTTGCTCCACTCCTTGAAGAGGCAAAGGCTGTTGCATGCTGAGTTTGGCTTTCTGCCTGGATATCTTGTCCTTGATGGAGATTTCCAAAGAAAGTTACCCATAGGTCCTCTGGACATTGTAGTTGGGGCAAACTCAGGGTGAAATGGAGCTGTGCCTTTTAAAGCATCTGGCATTAAGGAACCACGGAATTCTTACAGGGAGGGCGTTGAGCTGTCCAGTCAGAACTGTGTAGTGAGTGCACACACAGACTTACTTGCTAGAAGCATTTATGAAGATGGCCTACCTATGTTTTTAGGGACCAGACTGTGATTTGAGTTTTGATGTTACGCCAAAGACAGAACGCTGAGGATCAGGAGGTCTTGGCTTTGTTATTAAGGGAATTTGTAGTCTCTTCATTGATTATTTTTAAAGAACTGGATAGATAACTGGCTCCCTATCAGGAAAGTTGAAAGCACAGTCTTGAACTGGAAAGCCAGGAAGAGGGCCTTACCCGCTGACCTTACATGTATCCCTAAAGGGATTTAAGAACATTTTGATCTAATCTGCTGTTGATATAGTAGAGGTTTGCTAAAGCAATCCAAAGTGAAAAGGGAAACGAGAAAGCCTGCTTTTTTCCCAGAAAATGAGTCTTGGTACAGTAGACTCTTTTTGTAATATTAAACCAAACACATCTTTTGTGGGCTGGCTTTGTATTTAAGGGTTAGACCAGCTAGCTATGGCAGTGGTGATTTCTGACAACGAATGCTTTTCTGTGTGTCACAGAAAGAAAGGTAACTGGCTATCTCCCCCTTCTAGTATTACCATTTCTGAGCTAGGGATTTCAGAGATGGTGGCATTTATGATTTGTTTAGTTTTTCAGTCTTTTTTTTTTTTAAAGATTTACTTATTTATTTATGCATACAAGCTGGGGTACAGGCCAGAGGCGTGGGGCAGTGAGAGGGTTCACCAGAGGCAGAGTGGGTAGCAGCACAGGCAGACAGACAGAAATACACTGCTGAGGGGAGCAGCGGGTGAGGCAAGAGAGGTCTGCCACGCCATGTGGGAATCTTCCTGGCCAGGCGTCGAACTTGCGTCGCGTCATGGCTGCTGACAGCTCCACAGTGCAGCGCTTAACTGCTGCACCACCAGGGAGGCCCTAGTCTTTCAGTCTTGCATTAAAGGAACACCAGATTTTTCAAGTCAATACAAGTGAGTTAGGAAGTTAACAGGTTGGTGTGTTTATAGTCGGGGTTCTGCTGGGACTTCCAGGACACCTGGTGTAATATGCTAAGGTGTCTCTCCTTTTTATGCTTCTCTTGATAGCTTGTTGGCTTCTGAGCAGGGCCCTTGTTTATGTCCTGCCACCCTAGCAGGAGGCCTCCAAGGCAGGCTTGCCTGGATTTGAATCTCAGAGCTCTGCCACTGCCTGACTGTGTGACTCGACAGATTCCCCATCTGGGATGAAAACTCATCAGATTGTTCTGAGAATCCAGTGTAGAACTTTTGGTTGAGGACATAGCATATATTAAGAATTCAATAAATATTTGTAGTATTTCTGTTACAAACATACTCTGTTGTTTAACCAGTGCTCAGTCCAGGACCTGGAATTTAGTCACTATATTTATTGTCTGAATCAATGAATAATTCATCCCACTGAATTTTAAATCTTTAAAAATTATCAGGGTTTTTAAGATAATTCAGTGCTGTTTCATTTTTCTTTCTTTTTGAGACCTGGCTTTTTGAGATTTCTGGTTATGACTTTCCCTGTTATGTGTTTTGTTTGCACCTTCCCGCCAGTACACTGCAGGTTCTGGAAACCTTTGGGAATGAGTAAATCCCACAGTATTTAGTGTTATGTTTGAGTTGGTTTCTTAGCCAGTGGGCTAAAAGAAAATACTAGGAAGAGTCTTGAGTTCAGGGCAGTACAGAATCCGGTTCTGTGATCTGGAATTTCTACTGTGCCCTGCTTACAGGGGCAAGTTCTCTAGAAGGAAATTGTGTCCTAGAAGTAAGCGGAAATGTATCACATAAACTGTCTCAGTAGGCAGCTTCATAAATGGAAACCAAGGTATATGTGACTGAACACCTGTGTATTTCAGTTGCTGTTGTAATTTTTATAATGAAGAAAAAAGATACTTTACACTGAAATTAGGAGTTATGGGGGTGTAGATATTGCCTCTGAGGTCAAATTTGGTTGACATTTTTTAACAAGGACCCTGAGGATCACTGGGGAGCGGGGGGTTAGGCCTGGGGGGGACTCGAAGACCAGGTCACTTACTGGCAGAGTAAGGACTAAGTGGGACAAAGAATGATGCTTCAAGTGTAGGTGTTGTTTTCATTCCATGCTTGGAATGAAGGCTTGACTGCCTCTCTGGGTGATACTGTTGTTTTCTCAGAGAAAATATGTAATTGTGATATAAAAGTTTCAGATCATGAACTTTCTTCTAATCAATTCATAGACGGTGGTCCTTGTTATCTGCAGGTATTGATGTCAAGAAAGGCCGAGGTCGATATATTGACACCTGTATGGTCATCTTTGCCCCCCGTTACCTGTTAGATAATAAGTCATCTCACAAGCTTGCATTTGCACAGAGGGAATTTGCCCGGGGACAGGTAAGCAGGCTGTTTTAAGAATGACCAGTGTTTGTTTAATAGTACATCGTGAGCTTGAATGTCATGGCCGCTTTTCCTCTTCACCGTTAACGTTTGGGGACGTGAGTAGTCATTCCGTGCCTCTGGTGCCCTAGTAGAGGGCAAGGCTGAGAGTTGGTTCTCAGTGGAAACCTTGATTGTCTTGTTGGCCAAAGCCAGGGATCCTGTGTGTTTCAGGGGACGGCCAATCCTGAAGGTTACATTTCCACCCTTCCCGGCTCCAGCGTGGTGTTTCATTGGCCTCGGAATGACTATGATCAGCTCTTGTGTGTCAGGTTGATGGACGTTCCCAATTGCATTTGGTCCGGAGGCTTTGAAGTGAACAAGAATAACTCCTTCCATATCAACATGAGGTAAGTTCAGAGACTGTATTTAGACAGAAAGTAGCCTTGTTGGAGCTGCAGTAGTGTAATTAGTAAGCTATGAATACCGTAGAAATTTTAAATACTTAAAAATCTAAATATTTACAAATTGTATAATAAAGAGCCATACTACTCTCCATTAAATGGACACATATATTTCTCACTCAGTCAAAGATCTTAGAACTTGGAAAGTCCGGGGAAGTAGGAGTGGACAATTTGATGGAATGCGTTCAAAGGAATGTCCACAATTTGACTGCTGAGCAGTGGCCGGGGTCTGAAGTTACAGGTCTAGGGTAGCGCTGAGCAGCTGATTGTCTGCAGCTGAAAATTGTTTGCATTTAGGTATAATACTGGTTGTAAGTGTTGTTGTCTATCCTTACACACTTGTGCAAATTCTGCTGTCATCTGATGCTGTTTCAGTAAATCCCGTGGCCGTCTGTGTCCGCCCCAGCGACTCGCGGGGTCCTCGTTAGGGAAAAGCAGCCAAATTGAACTTCAGCTAGTGTAGGCTGAGTTCTCGTCTTACTGGTTTCATCAAATGTTTATATAAAATTGTTTTTTTAATTGTGGTGAAGTACACATAACATCTAAGAAGATGACTCATCATCCAGAGACCATTTTGTAGACCCCTAGGCACGTAAGTTTTACCTTTGTAGCCATCTTTAAGTTCACTGGCGCTAGGGAACGTTCGCATTGTGCAGTCAGTCTCCAGAGCCTCTTCACTTCGCAAAACTGAAATTCTCTGCCCATTAAACTCCCCGTCTCCCCCCACTCCGTGCTACTGAAAATGCCATTTCTGGGTACCTCGCTAAGAGGAACCATACACCATCTGTCTTTGGGTGGTTGACTTTCACTTAGCATAATGACCTTAGGGTTCATCCATGTTGTTACATTTGCTTCCTTTCTGAGGCTGACTTGTGTTCCACTGTACGTGTGGACCACGTTGTGTCTACCCCTCACGCATGGGGGATACTCAGACTCGTCTACCTTTTGGCTTTTGTGAACTGCTGCTGTTAGGAACGTGGGTGCACAGGTATCTGCACCCCTGGTTCAGTTCTTTTGGGGGTGTAATCAGTAGAATCATTGTCTCCTTTCGTCATTCGATTTTTCATTTTTTGAGAAACTGCCATACTGTTTTCCACAGCAGCCTTTTCGTTTCACATTTCCCCCGACAGTGCGCAGTCGTTCCAATTTCTCTGCTTCCTTTTCTCTTTGATGGTCGCCGTTCCAGTGCGTGGGAGGTGGTGTCTCCTTGTGGTTCTCATTCGCATTTCCTAGTGGTTAGGGATGCTGACCTTCTTTGCACGTGCTGTGGGCCACCCCTCTATCTTCTGTGGAGAAATGTCTGTTCAAGTCCTTTGCCCATTTTGGTATTTGTTGTTTTCCTGTTGTTGAGTTTTAAGAGTCCTTTATGTATTCTGGTTATTAACCGCTTGTCAGATATAGGATTTGTCCACATTCTCGCCTATTTCATTGGTTGTCTTTTCACTATGTGGATTGTGTTCTGTGACGTATAGAAATTTTAAATTTGGGCGTAATTCAACTTAATTGAATTCACTATCCACAGTGTTCTTCCTCACCTTCCCTTACCCGACAGTGGGAACCCTGGTTTTCAATTCCAGCGTAGATTAGTTTGAATCATATAAAATTGCTTTTTCTAGGTCAAAAGTAGTCTATTATCAGCAATTTCATGTAGTTCGACCCATCCTTACTCATTTGCCTCACTGACACTGTTACCCCAAGCAGATCCACCGAGTAAACTGTGTAGGTCTTGGTGTGCAGTTAGAGTTTGCTGTTCCAGAATTGCTTGAGTTAATCCTTCAGTACTATGTGATTACGCTGTCAATTTCCGCTTTTGCAGTGTGCTCAAGGCACACAGTGGTGGCGACAGCAGTCTAACAACGAGAGATTGTGAGAACAGAGTGAACTGCAGCCTGCTTCCACCTTTTCATGTAGCCTCTTTTGTTCCTTTTCTTGCAGAGACACCCTGGGAAAATGCTTCTTCCTACGTGTGGAAATTACTCTCCGAGGAGCTACCTACAGGATCTCATTTAGTGACACAGATCAGCTACCCCCTCCTTTCCGAATTGACAACTTTTCTAAGGTATCAAGTGGAGTTGAGAGCCGGCGTGTCAGCTTCCTGTGCCTAAAGGCTAAAGGCAGTGGGGAAACATATTTTAAACTTGGGTTTAAAAGAAGCTGTACAGGAATCTCTATCACTGGACGTCTTAGAAATTCTTGCCATTAGGAGGTGGTTTCTGCTGGTTGTTTTCGTTACTGGGCACCCTTGTCCAGGCAGAGTGACTTTAGCCCCAAGAAGATACTTGGACTAGATTGTTCGGTTGACATGGTGCCTTCTGCGGACATTCCATAGAGAGGGGAATCGGATTGTTCCATGACAGGAGCAACGGGCAGCCCTAGTGGTTACAGTTAGCTTGGTTCCAGTGACCGGTGTCATAACCCTCCCATATCAAGCCCCAAAGGAAATCATTACCTTCTATTTTAAATTACACATTTGAATGACAGCATCTGATATGGAACTTTCTTTTTTTTTTTTTTAATAATACATATTTTTATTGTTATTTATGTCTTTTACATTTTGTATTCCCCTTGGGTAGCCCACCACCAATTCACCAGTGATCCATCTCTATGGTCCCTTGTGTTCTTTTCTATTCCATTTTGTGCCCTTTTCCTTCCCTCCCTCCGCCTCCCACTGATTGTCTCTCTCCCACCCCGCCTCCCTATAGTCCTGTTATAAGTGAAACCATTCAGTATTTTTCTCTTTCTTTCTGGCTTATTTCACTGAGTATGATCCCCTCTAATTCCATCCATGTCGCTGCAAATGGCATGTGTTTATCTTCTTTCCATGCTGAATAGTATTCCATTGTGTATATGTACCACATCTTCTTGATCCAATCATCTATTTTTGGACATCTGGGTTGCTTCCATACCTTTGCTATTGTGAACAGTGCCGCAATGAACATACGGGTGCATGTATCCTTTCGGATTAGTGTTTTTGTATCCTTTGGGTAAATTCCCAAAAG
>PVIJ01007531.1:0-81838 GCA_004024925.1 Scalopus aquaticus
CTTCCTTCCTTCCTTCCTTCCTTCCTTCCTTCCTTCCTCCCTCCCTCCCTCCCTCCCTTCCTCTCTTCCTGTCTTCTTCCCTTCCTTCCTTCCTCTTTCTCTCTCCCTCTGTCTCTCCCTCTGTCTCTCCCTCTCCCTCTCTCCCCCCCCCCCACATCGGGGTATAGACTTATTGTACTTTAATTTCTGTCAAAGAATGAAATGTAAGGAAGAGATGGAGGGGGAGAGGGGAAACTCAATCTCAAGAGTTCATGGCTGGAAATCCTGCCCAAACATGGAAAGTGGAGATCACGCTTTTCTTCATGAGAATATCAGTGATCAGAGGCCTCACTTTGCTAAGCAGTGAGAATTGTGGGAGCACTAGCACTGGCTCAGGCTTACAGGGCTTGAGGCCCCCTAAATGATGGCTTTAGGTGGTTGAAACATTCTTATAAATTCTCTTGAGGCTCTCCCTAGCCAATCTTTCTTACTTTCTTCTCTTCTGTCACTGGCATGAGTCCTGCCTTGTGATCTGGACTTTTCTTGCCTACCTTATCCCCCACCCTTTCACCCTTCATAGGTGCCTCCTCTGATAAATTTCAACATTTGATTCCACCTTGGTATGATTGAAGGAATCAAACTCATGTACTTTAAAGTAATTGACTTGGGAGGCTATCCATTTAGATTTAAAAAAAAGGGTTCCTATATTAAAGCACAACTCTTTCTACGTGTTGTCAATGTTAGCCTTATGGCTTAAAAAACTATAGCTGTTTTATTACTGGGAATATATCAATAAATTTGAATCTTGGTATTCATCATTACATCTGTCTTTAAATGACTGTCTACTTCTATTAAAATGAAATTTTATTTAAAAGAATTATTATATCACTGTACTCTTGAATATTCGCTATAGACTACATAGTTATAGATAGCCATGATGAACAGGATAAAAGTTCTATAACCAAACTGAACAATAAACAATGCTTTAGCTCTAGAATTATTTTAACAATCTACTGAGATTTTCCTCATTTGAACTGCAGAGTCAATTTCTCTCTGTACCCAAGCACTGCCTGAGTGCCTTTCCTATTGAGAACCATATTTCTAACTGATCCTGTTAATACCCTTAACATAGGACTGTTAGTCCCCAGTGTAATTTTTCTGCCAAATTCCTTTTAAATGCTATCCTTAAATCTAATGATCCTTTTCTGACTCATCAGTTATAGACTGCCACTATCTTTACAGATAGCTAATTCCTCAACCAGTATCGTTTTCTCCTGAAGGACTTGGATAGGAAGACATAAATTTCTCCATCATGAGGAATTGGTTGTCTGAGTTGTACATCAGTCCTGAGAAGCAAGCGTATCCAGTCCCACAGCTGTAAGTTTGTAAGAGTTATACTGACACCTTATTGGTACTATGGATAGGTGTCTCTAAAGTTAAACAATCTGGCAACTCTAACTCCTCCATTTACTAGTTTTGTGTCTTCAGACAAGCAAAGGAATCCTTTGAACCTCAGTTTCCACCTGGAAATATCTATTCTTGATACAGTCTATTCAGAGTTGTTATAATGGTTACATGATGATCTACATAAAGTATTTAAGCAATTCTTATGCAGAGAAAGTACCTAGTAAAAGTTTGTTGTTGGTGTTACTTAAAGTTCCTAAAGATAATGATTTGGAGTTTTCTTCTACCCAGATTTTTCTCTTTGAAATACCCTCATATGACAGTACATCTATAAATCAGGAAATCAGATTCAACCTGAAAAACATGACTTCACTGTGTGTTATTTATTCAAGTTCTGGATCTGCACCGAATTTTTGTGGTTGTATTCTAGTCTATAAGTGTAAGTGTATAACCTGTTATGTATGTGTCTTTAATTTTGGTTTTAGCTCCTCTAGTAGAAAGATTAGTTCATTAGAATATGGCAAACTCAAACTCAGGCTGAAGTTGAAAGCCTACCTGGAATTCTCTAGCTATCAAATCATGACAGTATACAGTTTCTTTTAGGAATTACACGATTAGTGGAATTTTAAATACTTAATATTTTTCTTATTTAAAGTGAATGTAATGAGAAATATAAGATTGCCCCCTCTCTCAAATTTACTATGTCATTTAAAATATCTTTTTTTACATTGCATTAAATTTTGGAGAGTTAAACGGTGACTACAGTTGATAATACTGTACTATGTAAATGAAATTTGCCAAGCAAGTAGAGCTGCAGAGTTCTCATAAAAATAAGTAAAGAGAAAAAAGGTAACACTGTGAGGTGATGTATGTATTAACTCAATGGGGCAAATCCTTTCATATTGGATACACTTATAAAATAATTGGTTTTTGCTCTTTAAATGCATTATAATTTTAGTTGTGTATTTTACCTCAGTAAAGCTGAAAAAAAAATGTGGAGAGGCAAACTCCCAAGTTTTCTCAAAGTAAATTTATCTTCAGACATCTGAAAGGAACAGAAAACAGTCTTTGCAAAACTCCCTCTGCACAGTGTTCACGCCATTTGAGCACATATACTGGGCTGAATTAAATGTCTACTGATTTGTGTATTGTACCTTGTTTGGAAACTACAGAAACCTTTTGGTGACACCAGCCACACAAAAGTATCCAAGTGCTTTCTCTTTCATTAAGACTGTTGGACAGAAAGTCGTCTGTAGGTCTGCAGAGTTGGATGAAAAGAGACTGAATTTGCAAGGGCTATGTAGTGCTTGGAATCCTCTTTGGATTCCCACTCAGAAGACCCCCTTTTCCTTCAGCTCATCTTTTCTCTTCTCAATTTTTCCTCCATTTTGTTTCTCTCTTTCCATGTTTATTGTTATTTAACTTTTGGGGTAGAAAATGAAGCAGTATCAGAATATTTCTCTTTTTTTTTTTTAAAGATTCATTTATTTATGCATACAAGCTGGGGTACAGGCCAGAGGTGTGGGGCAGCGAGAGGTTCACCAGCGGGGAGCAGAACAGGCAGATTGACGGAAATACACTGCTGAGGGGAGCAGTGGGCGAGGCAGGAGAGGTCTGTAGCGTCATGTAGGAATCTCCCCAGCTGGGCGTCGAACTCACGTTACTGCTGCCGACAGCTCCACAGCGCCGCACTTAACCACTGCTCCACCAGGGAGGCCCAGTATCAGAATATTTCTTTATGGCAATCCGTGGGAAGTTTTGCTGAGTTTCTAATTTTTACTTTTATATGAACTGGAATTGTCCTCCAGCTTCCAGTGAAAAGTTAAAAGGAAGGGAATCGAACAGAAAATAAGTAAATTAATATTAACACTTTATTTACTTTTGTTTTACTTATTATTGTTACAGGGCAACCCCAAAAGGATACAGGATGACTTGTTTCAATCATATGCTTAAGAGCTCAGGACAAGACTCAAGAGCAGGCACACAGGGGAACGTTAATAAAAAGGTTTATTTACAAGAGAAATGGGAAGAGAGAGAGCACAGAGAGTGAGATATTAATCGATCAGTATTAATATATGCTACCAGTAATGCTGTCTGTCTGATCTGGGACCAGAGTGCATGTCGAAGGCAGGCAAAACCAAGAAAGCACAAGCCCACATATTTGGTTTTATACCAAGCACAGCTGCTTAACTTCATCCTTAGTTCCCAAACAACACCCCACTTCAGGAAGTCAAGAGACATGGTGGATTCATGGCATAATGGAAGTTGTAATCCTCTGCACCTGGGATCTCTTTGGTGTGGAGGTGGGGTTGGAGTCTATAAAACATCAGTGGATAGAGTTCATTCAGGACGTACATTTCCCCCAACATCAAACATCAAACATACAGAGAGTAGAGAGAAAATAGTGTAATGTATCTTTGTGTTATCATCACCCAGCTTTAACAGTCATTAATATGGATAATTTTTTTTGTTAACTTCTTTACTTCATCTCTATTTTTGATCCTGAATTATTATAAATCAAAGTCTGGTGTCATATCCTTTTACCCTTATATACTGCAATAAAGATTTTAGCAGAGACGGATGTTAGATGCAATTATACAAGAGATAGTCAATATAATATTCTTTTTTCACTCTGTGGTAATACTGCCAAATAAATATATTGTGTATCACTGGGGAAAAGCCTTGTTTTGTTAACAAACATTGACCTTAAGGGTTTGGGAATGCTTATCATGCTAGCTATACTGACTATTTAATGAGAAATCTTGGAGAGGATTTGAAATTCTGTATCACTAAATCCCCTATGCAATAGATAGAACTTTCTTGTTTCGTAATTGTAAATATTATAGCCAGGGCCCGAGCAAATACAATGACGCAGGTGTGAAATGCAGCATGCATTAATTTTTTCTTAAGTCCTAAGGTTCTGGGTAAGCAGATGTTTTCAAAAATTCTTCTGAAACATTGAAACTTAATATGTGAATTATAAGGAAAAGAAAAAGGATAGTGGGCATCCTTGATGGCACAGTGAGTTAAGTATTAGCACTATGAAGCAATCCGCAGCCACTGCAACACAAGTTCGATCCAGGGAGCTTCCCACGTGGTGCAGCAGAACTCTCCTGCCTTGCCCACTGCTCCCCTCAGCAGTGTACTTCAGTAGATCACCTGTTCTGCTCTCCACTCTGTCTCTGGTGGATCCTCTCACCACCCCACACCTCTGGCCTACACACCAGTTCTTGTATGCATAAATAAATAAGTCTTTTTTAAAAAAAATAGGACAGATGCTGTATACAGACACATATGATTCTGTTTGTAGGGCTATGTAAAGGGTTAATGATTTACTGTTAAACGTGGAACAGGAGTCGGGAGAAGGATGTGTCTTCTCACAGCACAGTTAACACAACTGAATAATCCCTAACCATTGTGGATGGAAGGCTTGAGTGCACGCAACATCCAAGTGAGGTTTTGATTGCTCTGTTTTCTTTCTGAGATATCGATAGGATGTATTGATAGGGCTGTAATTTACTTTTGATTATTGCATGCACTCTGCAGAGAGTGTTTTAGTACATAAAACCACTGGACTGATGCACATTGCTTTCTACCATAACTATAATGCGGGCATTTCTCTTTCTGCTCAGGGTCATGGGCATTTCCTTGCAGGTAAGGCATTGCTCATCTCTTGAGTCCCTGCTGGGTGCATTTCTTTTACTGGCCACTTCTTAATTAAAAGCAATAACAGATTTATCCTCTCCACATATCTCTTTAAAGGATAGTTGGGTTTGTAGTGGGCAAAAATCTACCACTCCCAAATAGGTCTTTTTTGTAAGAGATTTGTTTCATGGGAGGGAATTTAAAGGCTGGGTGGAGTCAGTGTAAGGGTGTCTCCCAGAAAGACCTAATCCTCTTTTCATTGGAAAGGGCATATTTTAATGTATGTATCTTTGTCTGTCTTTCACAGAAAATCTTCCTGGCAGACCTTCCCTTTCCCTACCTCCTTCCCTTCTTTAGGTAAGCTATTTATGTCTGAGGACACATGGGTGAGTTCCTTAGTTCTCCTGAGTCTCTAACATGTGTCCAGAACCTATGTGCGTTATTACTAAACTTCTTTTTGTCCTTTTTTTTAATCAAGCTGTCTAATGCTTGTTTTGTAATTTGTCAACCTAGAAGACCCAAGAGTGTCTTGGGTGATTTTCTTTGTGCCCTGACAACATTATTTGTTTCATTACTAAAAAGCTTAATTTTTGAAATTTCATTTTTTAAATAAACATTTGCCTCTTGATTTAGCTTATACCCATTCACGCTTTCCATGGGAAAGCACTTCAGGTATTGGAAGACATTTGTAGCATTTCCCTTAACTCAATGTTGAACTTAGGCTTCCTACTTATTATATCAAATGATGTATAAGCACAAACGGACTTTCTAAGCCCCATAGATTAAGTGTAACTTATATTTCTTAACCATTATTGAAGTGAACAAGTATCCTCAAAATTTAAAAAAAGAGGCGGGAGAAAGAGGTAGAGAGAAATCTATGTTGCTTTCCCATGTATTAATCTGTGTGATGCTATGCAAGCATATGCATACTTAAAAAAAAAAAACTCCAGTAACTTATAATAACTTATAATTAATACAGATTCCAGCATAAATATTCATATGAAAAATGCATTTAAAAGTTTTTGGAAAGTTGAAGCAAAAAGTGGATTTAAAATGCCAATAAGTGTATGGAAGTTTATTACTTATTTTCTTAAAGAAAAAAAATTGTTCTTTTTACAACTCACACATCTGCTTTTTTCTTTCTAGTTTTTGAGACCTCAGAACTTTAGAATATTATAATATCTCAGTCTTTATATTTTCTGGTAATGCCTTCTGTAGGAACTAAAACAATCATGTTGAAATGTTTTGCGATTGATTAGTAATGGAACACTGCCCAGCAACCAAAACACAGGTTATTTTTAGCAAATCATGACTCCACTATAATTAGATGTCTAATTTAAGAAATATCTACATTTTTTTTCAAGGGTCAGAGCGAGACTTAATGGAAAAAGTCTCAGGTCTGCATCTGTATCAGTTTCCTCAACATTTGAAATGGTGTTTTACAATTTTAAAACACATAGTTGAATAAAGAGAAAATTAGAAGAAACATAGGCTCTTCTGTTTTTGTTTTTGTTTTTCCTCTTTCATCCCTTAATTTTTTTAACTGGAGAGGGAAACTTAAGCCACATCTTAAAATCAAGATGTGGTCCAAAGCAATAAGAATCTTACAACACTTGACATAAAGTTAACTCAATCTGTCCTTTTCTTTCTAACTTTTGATGCAATCAAGAAATGATTTACTGCATTCTTGTCATTAATAATATAACAGGCTGTAATTAGGATGTGCTGAACCACAATCAATTCATTTTGTTTTCTTACAAAATAGGATGGGAAGTGAAAAATAGAGCCCTCTAATGTGCCTGGTAAAATAATCATCCTTCCAAACTAACACTTTCAATTAATTCATTACACTAGTTCTGTGGAATTGTGGGGACATTTAGCAGCTCGTTACCTTTCTTGGAAATTATCTTACTTAGGATATAAAAGAAAACTGAAGAAAAGATGGCAAGGATGTATTTGTGTTCTTTTTCTCTTGATCAGGAAGATTTGTTTTTAGTATAAATTCTACCTAATGAAAATAACATGTCTCTCATCGTTGTCTGCCTTGACACACTATATTTATATACATTTCCTGAATATCTTGGCAGATATTTTCTTTCAAGATGAGTTCATGGAATTTATGAACTTATCTTTCCATCTTCTTTTAAGGAATTCATGTCTTTAAAAGCTGAAGAGGAATGATAATTGATGCTAAGTCAGAATGACTAATAATCTCTAATTTGTTAACAAGACGTAATGACAATTTGTCTTTACTTTGTCTCTGTGAAAATTATGAAGTGGCATAAGATAGAGTCAATGATATTGTTACAGGGCAACGCCGATATACAATGGGGTGCCTGACTGTGGGTTCTCACCCGTGTGCTTAAAAAGGACTTATAATAAGAACAATTGCAGGCACTCACAAAAAGGTTAATAAAAGGATTTATTTACAAAAGGAAGGGGAATTTAAAAAAATGAATAACTTGGGGACAAAAGAGAAAGTGAGGAAGAGAGATAAATCTCCAAATACGTCCCACCAGATCCGAAGAGCTGGAAACCCCAATGGCACGCTGTAGCCTGGCGAGAAGCAAGAGACCCCCAAGGTCAAAAGCCCTCATTATATAGCCAGCGTGTCTGCTTAACTCCACCCCTCAGTTTCCGGTAATCCTCTCTTCTGGATGATGATGGCATTCTGGGATTCGTAGCCCTAGGGGTCTTGGATCTCTCTGGCTTGAGGTGGGGGTCCATAAACCTTCCTGTGGAGTTTGTTGCAGATGTCCTTTTTTCCCCCCAACAATATCTCTTCCAAGTTAACCTTGTTTGTCATGAAATTATTTCCATCCTAATGGAGATGGAGCCTTTTCCATCACTCCATGCAAGAATAGGTTATGAAATGTCTTTGTCAAGCAAGTGATAAAAGCACTTTACATATATATTTCCTTTACAAGGAAACGGGGACCCCAGAAATAGAAAAAGAGCATAAAAATTCCCATAGAGTTCATCTTTTGAAAATACATCAGTTATTCCTCAGACATGTGTCTTCTGCAGCAAAAATAAGGACTGATTGAGTGGTTCCACTTTACAATAGTCTTTTTAGATTACTTTTTCCTAGGGGCTATAAATAATTTGTTAAATTCATTGGAATTTCTTCTTAATAAGAAACAATGTTTCCATAACACTCATACACATACATTTACAAGAAAATACTAAGAGGAATGTGCTCTTCAATCTCTTTAATTTATTTTATAGATTTAACTCATATGCAACTGAGAAAACTTTAATTAAAGATACCACATCTTACAAGTAACTTCTGAAAAATGCAGGCGTTGTTCTAGATTTATATCTCAGGAGAATATTTTGATAATAGATTTTTCTTAAAACTACTGAAGACCTGACCCAATAGTATTTCTTTAAAATATGTCTGCTTTACTACATTGTAATAACAGTAGTTTTAAATGTATTTGTAAATTTCTGAGTAGGAATATAGATTGAATTTTTTGGAGATTTTAATGTTAATGTTTAAAACTAGGTCAACTAAATGAAATAAGGTAAATAAAATAAACATTCAGTGAGCATGTTAATTTGGTATTTTTATTGTATCATTTTGTTTTGGCTTCACTGTTATTTATTTTACAAGATTTTCAGGGATTCTCTTTTCTTTACTATATAACTCATTCCTCTAACTTTTGAATTACCTGCCAGTATTTGAATAGAGTATGTTCATGAACAAAGAATTTATATTTTTGATAAATTGCTGCTTGAAGTGGATATCCATGTGATCAAAAGTCTGCACTCTTTATTTAATTTGCATCTTTTCAGCAAAGTGATTCTTTATAGATGAGTTTATACCAGTTACTGGAAAGAGATGTTTTCCATAATAGTTTCTAATAGTTTAAGCTATTAACATCAATATTATGCATCTATTATATACATCGTTAAAAACCTCTCTGATTATATTCTTTTTTTTTTTTTTAAGATTTTTATTAATTTATACATACAAGCTGGGTACAGGCGAGAGGCGTGGGGCGGCGAGAGGGTTCACCAGAGACAGAGTAGGGAGCAGAACAGGCAGATCAGAAATACGCTGCTGAGGGGAGCAGTGGGCGAGGCAGGAGAGGTCTGCCACACCATGTGGGATTCTCCCCGGCTGGGCGTCGAATCCGCATCGCTGCTGCCGACAGCTCCACAGCGCAAGCGCTTAACTACTGCACCACCAGGGAGGCCCTGATTATATTCTTAAAGATTTTAAAATTTATTTTTGCTTGAGTTTCCCCCATTTAATGGCTGCCCCAATATCAGACAGATAGAAAGTATGAGAACACTTTTTTTTTGGATCTGTAGTGGAAATCTTGGTGCATAAGGTAACTGCTCCAGGTTGAATAGAAGCATAGACTTTAGAACTTGATTGTTAATTGCATGCAAATGTATTGTAAACATGAGGAGAGTTGAATTAATTTGCATTGCCAGTAGCAGAGGTGGAGAGTACATATTAGCTCACACCCTCATTAACTTAGTTAATATTCCTTTAAACAACTGATAGATTAGAAATTATTTATTTTAGAAGTTATGTTTTGAGTTTATTTATATGAGTAAATTTGTTCCTTTATGGCATTTTCCTGTTTTTCTCTTGAACATCTACTTGTAACTGACTTAGAAGTTTCTCTCTTTTCCTCTTTCAAACATGCACACACATATTAAAGACACAAACTCTTTTGCCTATCATATCTATTGCAAATATTTTTTCCAGATTTCCATTTGGTTTTTCATGCGATGGTTCATTGTAGCATGTGGAAGTTTTAAATTTTAGTCATTACTAAAACTATAGAATAAAGTTATCTTGACAGTGATCCTCAAATTTTTCTTTGTGTTCCTGTTAGTGCCTGGAAAGTTACAAGCAAAAGTGGTATTTCTCTAAAGATTCCTTAAGACTAACCAGCTGTAATATTTCTAACTATATGATAATACAGAAGAGGATGATTACACTAATTTTTAAAATGTTTTATCAAAAAGGGCCTCCCTGGTGGCGCAACGGTTGAGCGCTGCGCTGTGGTGCTATCGGCAGCTCGTGATGCGAGTTCGACGCCCAGCCTGGGAGATTCCCACAAAGTGTGGCAGATCTCTCCTGCCTCGCCTGCTGCTCCCCTCAGCAGTGTATTTCTGATCTGCCTGTTCTGCTCTCCACTCTGTCTCTGGTGAACCCTCTTGCTGCCCCACGCCTCTGGCCTGTACCCCAGCTTGTATGTATAAATAAATAAATCTTAAAAAAATTTTTTTTTATCAAAAAATAGTATATAGAGTGGTATGTGTATAAATCATTAGTCTCCATTGATGAACTTTCCTATAATAAACTCTTTTCCAGATTAAGAAAAAACACATTTTACATTTTCCAAGTGTCAGTGGGCCACATTTATGCCACTTCCAGTCACTATGAACTAATGAGTTTACTCATTGTAATGCCAGACTTTGGTACTGCTGTTTGTTTTTTTCCCCAAGAGACTATTTTTATTATTTTAATATGGGGGAAATCTTCAATACTACTACTAAAGAAATATGCAACTTTGAACAAATATGAAAGTTTCATATACTGTCAAAATTTGAAGATTGCCAATGTGCAATTTTTGTGAGCATGTGGACAAAAGTTACTTTTTTTTTCAGCTTTATTGAGGAATAATTTAAAAAAATGTGTATATATTTAAAGTATACAAGGTGATGATTTCATAGTGAAGTGTTTATAACATAATCAATTTAATTAACATGTCTGTCACCTCATATTGTTACCTTCTCTCTCTGTCTCTTTTTTTTTTTAAAGATTATTTATTTTTTTTATTTATACATGCAAGCTGGGGTACAGGCCAGAGGCGTGGGGCGGCGAGAGGGTTCACCAGAGACAGAGCGGGGAGCAGAACAGGCAGATCAGAAATACACTGCTGAGGGGAGCAGCGGGTGAGGCAGGAGAGGTCTGCCGCGCCATGCGGGATTCTCCCCGGCTGGGCATCGAACTTGCAGTGCCGCTGCTGAAAGCTCCACAGCGCAGTGCTTAACTGCTGCACCACCGGGGAGGCCCTCTCTTTTTTTTTTTTTTTTTTTTTGCAATGAAAGCATGAAAGAACTATTTTCTCAGCAGATTTCAAGAGTACCAAACAGTTTTATTAACTGGAAGCACACCTCAGAGGAATTGTAGGCCAAGTTCCAGAGCACTGTAACAGTGTGAATATTGTAATAAAGGAAGTCACATGAATTTTTTGATTCCCTATGTCTGTAAAAGTTATCTTTACACAGTACCATAGTCTATAAAGTGTGTGACGAGATGCTATCTAAAAATGTTGCACAGACCTTTATTTAAATGTATTACTAAAAAATAATAACCATCATCTTATCCTCTGCAAGTCATAATCTTTGTGCTGGTATAGGATTTTGTCTCAATGTTGATGGTTGCAGGCTGATCAGGGTTTGAGGTGAAATTTGGAGTGACTGTGGCAACTTCTGAAAATAAGACCATAGTAAAGTTTGCCACATTGATTCACATTTTCTTTCATGAAAGATTTCTTGGTAGCACACAATATTGCATGATAGTGTTTTACCCACAGTAGAAATTCTTTCAAACTTGAAATCAGTCCCCTCAAAAAAGCTGTTGCTTTATTATCTAAGTTCATATAATATTCTAAATCCTTTGTTATCACTTCAACAGTGTTCACAGCATATTTGCTAGGAGTAAGTATATTCAAGAAATCACTTTCTTAAGAATCAACTCTTCATCTGTTTAAGTTTTATTGTGAGATTACAGCAATTTTGTTACATCTCCAGGTTTCACTTTTGTTTCTAGTTCTCTTGCTATTTTCACCATCTTTGCAGTTACTTCCTTCACTGAAGTCTAGAAGTCATCCATGAGGGCTGAAATCAACTTCTCCAACCTCCTGTTAATGTTGAGATTTTGATATTCTCTCATGCATCACCAGTGTTCCTAATGGAAAATCCTTTCCAGAAGGTTTTCAATTGACTTTGTCCAGATCCATTAGAAGAATCATTATCTATAGACTTATATCATGCGTTTCTTAAGAAATATGATTTCAAAGTGGAAATTACACTTTGATCCATGGGCTACGGAATGGATTTCAGGTTAGCAGACATGAAAACCTCATTCAGCTCCTTGTACATCTTGTTCACACATCTTCCTCTTGGGGGACCAGGTGCATTGTCAATGGGCAGTAATATTTTGAAAAATCAATCTTTTCTGAGAAATTGTAGCAATGGGCTTAAAATATTCCATAATCATGTTGTAAATAGATGTGTCATCATTTGGGCTTTGTTGTTTCCTTTGTAGAAGACAGGCAGAGGACATTTAGCATAATTCTGAAGGGTTCTCGGTTTTTCACAATGGTAAATGAGTGTTTGTTTCAACTTAAAGTTACCAGCTGTTTAACTCCTAACAAGAGAGTCATCCTATCCATTGACGTTTTGAAGTCAGGTATTGATGACTTCTCTTTAGCTTTGAAGTTCCTAGTTGGCATCTCCTAACCTAGGGCTGTTTCTTTCACACTGAAAGTCTGTTGGTTACTCTTACCACCTTCTTCAATGATCTTGGGCAGAACTGGGTAACTTGCTGCTTCATGTCCTCTTTTAATATTATGGTGATGGCTTCTTAAACCTCACGAATCAACCTCCACCAGCTTCACGTTTTTCTTTTTGCAGCTTCCTTACTTCTGTCAGCCTTCATAAAACTGAACAGTTAGGGCGTTGCTCTGGATTAGCCTTTGACTTAAAGAAAAGTTATGGTTCACTTAATCTGCTGTCCAAAGCACTAAAACTTTCTCCATATCAGCAATGAAATTTATTTTTTTATCTTTCATGTGTTCATGGGAATAGTGCTTTTATTTTCCTTCAAAAACTTTTCATTTGCCTTCACAGCTTAAATAACCAGAGCAAGAGACCCAACTTTTGGTCTGTCTGTTGACTTGCCTTCCTCACTAGGCTTCACCATTTCTAGGTTGGGTTATAAAGTGGAGATATGAGACTCCTCCTTTCACTTGAACACTTAGGAGACCATTGTAAGGTTATCTTGGCTTAACTTCAATATTGTTGAAATAGGACCTGGGGAGCCCTAAGCAGAGGGAGAGAGATTGGGGCATGGCCTTTCCACAGAGTAGTGAGGACAAACACATTAAGTTTTCTGTTTCACATGGACATAGTTTGTTATGCCCCATGACCGTTAAAATGGTAATATTGAGGATCATGACCACAAATGACCATGATTACTGACATAATAATAATGAAGCCCTTTGATATATCACAAAAATTATCAAAATATGACATAGACACACGAAGTGAGCACACACTGTGGGAAAAATGGCACCCACTGACTTGTTTAATGCATAGTTGACACAAACCTTCAATTTGAAAAAAATACAATGTCTACAAAACACAGTAAAGTAAAGCGCAGTGAAGTGGCTGGGACATCAACGTATTGCTTTTCCCTTTTTTAGGCTTCATATAAAGGAAATCAAATTGTGTGTAATCTTTGTGTCAGGTTTCTTTCGCATGCCATTATATATGAAAGACCCATCCATGTTATTGTGTCATGTTGTTGGCCTTTTACTTTTGTTGCTACAGAGCATGCCTTTGGGTTGCTATAAGACATTTGTAGATCCATCATGCAGATTTACGGTAACTGGTCCATTCTGGTTTTGGCTTTATGAAAAGTGCTTTAGGAACATTGTTGAACATGTTTTATGGTAAAACCTGCATACATTTGGGGCCTCCCTGGTGGCGAAGCAGTTAAGCGCTGCGCTGTGGAGCTGTTGGTAGCAGCGATGGGAGTTTGACCCCTGGCCAGGGAGATTCCCACATGGCGCAGCAGACCTCTCCTGCCTCGCCCGCTGCTCCCCTCAGCATTGTATTTCGGTCAATCTGTCTGTTCTGCTCCCAACTCTGTCTCTGGTGAACCCTTTCGCCGCCCCACGCCTCTGGCCTGTACCCCAGCTTGTATGCATAAATAAATAAATCTTTAAAAAAAAACAGAAAAAACCTGCATACATATAGTTTGATATGTGCTTTGATGTCAGATGGCTGA
This sequence comes from Scalopus aquaticus, assembly GCA_004024925.1. Classification (NCBI taxonomy): domain Eukaryota; kingdom Metazoa; phylum Chordata; class Mammalia; order Eulipotyphla; family Talpidae; genus Scalopus; species Scalopus aquaticus. The sequence goes on from PVIJ01007531.1 coordinate 14,075, forward strand.
GCCATGCCATTTGTGTGATTATTGATGTTAGTAAATACTCCCAAGTGGTTTTCAAAATAGGTAGGTAGTTTACAGCCCATCAAGAGCATATGAGATATCTGATTTGCCATGTTTTCCCAGTTATTTGATGTATTTATTTTAAATTGTTGTATGATGAATTGCCATGTATTTAGTAGTTTAAAACAACATACATTTCTTACTTTGAAGTCGCTTTAGGTCAGAAGTTTTGTGTGGCTTTCTGGGTTCTCTGCTCAGGGGCTCACAGCTGAAGTCAAGGTATTGGACAGGCTGTTTCTCATGTAAAGGATTGGCTTGCCTGGGAATGGATCCTCTTCCAAACTAGTTACTTTTTTTTTTTTTGGCAGAGTTCAATTCATTATGCTTAAAAATATAGGGCAGTTCATTTCCTTAAATTTTGCAATGGAAACAAGAATTTCTGCTATTATCTCTATACCCTTATTCGAAAGGCTCTCCTGATGAAATCAGACCCATCCTGGATATATTTTTCCTTAACTTAAGCTGATGAATGGCCTCTTTTTCCATCTGCACAATCCACTTACCTTTGCAGTTTGTATTAGTTACAAGCTATTGATAGTTACAGACCCCTGCCTACAGTCAAGAGGTGGGAATATACAAACATACTGATTCCAGATTGCTGGAGTCATAGAGCTTAGAATTCTGCCTCCATATTTCATGTTGTTTCACTTTTTGATTTTAGCCATTTTGATGACATTGCATTTGGTTGATTTGCATTTCCTTGTGATGTGAAATTGAGCAACTTTTTGTATTTTACTGTCCATTTAAATGTCCTCTTTTTATTAAGCTTCTTTTAAAATATTTTCCCTATTTATCTGTTTTTTTCTTTGTTTTCCCCTAAATCATATATGTGATGTTAACTTTGTTACTTACCAAATACTTAAAATAGTAAATACTATGAAAATACTAAAATAAACATTTAAATTACTTATTAAATAAATTGCTTATAGATTTTTGCCTAGACCAAATTCATGGGCTAAAAGTTTTATTTTACTTTTCATATTTTGATAGCCATCTACCTAGAATTGCTTTGGAGATATAGTTTTAAGGATTTTTTGTTTGAAAAAAAAGGAAGCACAGAGCCACATATGGGACATCATTACACTGACTTTATAATAACCTCTTCCTTGGCTGTATAATACTATTGTTTTTGGATTACCTCATATTTTGTATTTTTAAATATATTTTAGTGATCTATACTATAAACACCTTTATGGATATTCAAAAAACATTTAAATTTTCAAAAAAAAGAGTTGTTTATTTTTTAACTCTCTGGATATCCTCTTCTGTGTGCACAGAATCAGTGAATGACCTCAAAGGAACAGGAGTTGTAGGCCACCAGCACGCTCTCCTGAGTTTCGCTGGCCTCTGTGTCAGTCTGTATTAGTCCCTCTAGTCTTAAAAGCTTTTGTAGCTCTCTAACACACCGAAATAGATGCATTTTGAATTTTACCTTATTTTATAGTAGTTTTAAGTGGGAACCTTGTCATAGTTCATCATACTTTGAAGTAGAAATCTGCAATAAGTGTTTAAATCAAAATATTTGCAATTAAACTAAACTTCAAACTACCTTTGTAGTTATCAAGATCATAACTGTTTTATGTAGCCCACAGTGAAACAAGTGATCAACAATTGTTTGGTGTCATCAAAAGCATTGCCACAAAACTGGCACCATGATGCTGTGAGTTGGTGATTGAAATAGCAACAAAGCAAAGGGTGAGGCCTCCTGTATGGGGGTTTGGAGAAAACTTTGCAGCGGGCTTCTCTCTCAGTCATCTGTTGCTGCATCATAAACTTAGCAGTTCAATTTCTCATGGTTTCTGGGCACAGCTGGATTCTCTGCTTCAGGAACTGTTCTCTTCTCTGCCTAGACCAGAGAGGATTTGCTTCCAGACTCACTCAGGATGCTGGTAGAATTCTTTTTCTTGGGGAGTGCGGGTCATGTCTTTTGCTGCCTTTGACTGGAAGCTGCCATCAAGTTCTTGAGGCCACTTACACTTCCTTGACATGTGGCCCTCAGGACTGGCAGATCACGACATGGTTGTTTGCTCTCCAGTCAGCAAGATTGGAATTGTGTGTAACAAACATCACTACCTGGGGCCAGCCCTTCACCTTTGCCTTTTCTATTATCTGGAAGCCAAATGCTGGTCCTGCCGAGACAGGGTGTACGATTCGGGAGTGGAGGTGGGGGAGCCCTCTACCATGTCTCCAACATCCTAAATGGGCTGTTAAATTCAGTGGCGTTTACCATGGAATCACACTTCTGTCTTAGTCATAACTTAGAAAGGAATGTGTACATTCAGTTATACTATTTATTTTCTCTTCTCCGCATCCTGTGGCTCTAATCAGTGTTTATTCACTGGTTACTTGGATTTTTTTTTTAAGATTTATTTATTTACGAATACAAGCTGGGGTACAGGCCAGAGGCGGGGGTGGCGAGAGAGTTCACCAGAGACAGAGTGGGGAGCAGCACCGGCAGATCGAGTGAAATACACTTCTGAGGGGAGCAGCGGGGGAGGCAGGAGAGGTCTGCTGCACCATGTGGGAATCTCCCCAGCCAGGCCTCGAACTTGCATCACAGCTGCCTACAGCTCCACAACGCAGAGCTTAACTGCTGCACCACCAGGGAGACCCTAGTCACTTAGATTTTATGCAATATAAACACTACTTCCTTTTTTTTTTTTTAAGATTTATTTATTTATACATACAAGCTGGGGTACAGGCCAGAGGCGTGGGGCGGCGAGAGGGTTCACCAGAGACAGAGCGGGGAGCGGAACAGGCAGATCAGAAATACACTGCTGAGGGGAGCAGCGGGCGAGGCAGGAGAGGTCTGCCGCGCCATGTGGGATTCTCCCCAGCTGGGCGTCAAACTCGCATTGCTGCTGCCGACAGCTCCACAGCGCGGCACTCAACCGCTGTGCCACCAGGGGGGCCCAAAACACTGCTTTCTTAAAAAGTGTTTTTGAATGATGCTTCTGAAATTTTTCCAGTTTTCTTTCACTAGACAGGTATACTTGTCTCACCTCTCCAGTGAGAGCGACTGTACCCACTATCCTCTCCCCTTTTTGGGGTGGCAGCAACGATGCCTGAATCATGGTGGTGTACAAAGGAATTCCTGCATCCCCCCAACCCCAGTAACAAGAACCAACAGAATAATTTGACCTCCAGTGCCTTGGAGGATCGGGCTGTTATGAGACTCCAGCCTAGTACACATCCCTACACAGTTTCCTTTCCTTCTCCTATCAAGGAAAGCCTTGACTCACTCCACTTTTCCCAGAACACTGTCTCAGTCAGTGGACCTGACATTCGTTTACCTGGGTCGCAGCCTGCTGCTACAAACATCTAGCCAGGATTATATGCATACCAAATAAGATGATTCTTGTGGCTTCTTAGTAACTCCTTTGCACAATGCTAACTTTTCCTTTGAAAGGTTTTGTGGGATTTCAGTGCCACATTAACTTGCTTCAGCTCTTTCCTGCTTTGTGCTTTAGGCTGTGCTCGCACCCTTGGGTCCTCCCACCCATGCGGTGCGACCACCCACCAGGACAGCACAATGGCTAGTGCACAGCCAGCGCCCTGTTCTGGAAAAACCAGCTGACTATCTGTCCTAGTGATAAATGTATTAATTTCTCCACCCGAGTATAATCTGAATTTTAAATAATTAGGGAACCTCCTGTTTAAGATAATCCTCAAGAAAATTTCTTGTTGAAGGAAATAATTTACTATAAAAAAAAGAAATGGCAACATTAATCATTTATGTATTATAAAACCCAGTTTTATTATTTTAAGATACCTTAGAGCAAAGGAACTATTATTAATGTGTACATATGTGTAATACAACTGAGGAATTGGAGACTAAAATTTAAAATTAAACCATATTTTATGATCTCAAGTCTTCCGTAATTTTCCCTTATTTGCCAGTCTGTGTATCCTCAGGATAAGCCCACATAAATGATTTTGACTTGGAAACTTAATATTCAAGTTCATATTAAATATTTTATAGATATTACCATGATACATTCTCTGTTTCCATAAATGGATCCATTAACCACTTGGTCACTGAAACCTGACTCCTGCAAATCAATGTTCACTTTACTTTCTCCATCTCTTTTATCCTATACCAGATAATTTGACACTAAGTTCTGCTGAATCTAATCCAAACACCGTTCCTTCCTTTTATTTAGCCCCTTTGATTTCAGCAAACATGCTTATCATCCTTAGATTATTCCTATAACCTAACTTGTTAATTTTTATTTCCTTCACCCTCCATATCACAGCTGAGATTTTTTTATCTAAAATACAAACATGAATATGCTACTCACTTGCATCAGACATGATGATCTCCATTTTATTCAGAATATATTAAATGCCAAAATCCTTATTTGGCAGATAAAACCCTTCACAATCTGCTCTCTGCCTCTCGTCTGTATTCAGGCTTTTTTCCAGATTAATGGCCTTTTGTTCATAAAGCATCTACTTTCTCATTCTTCTGTATCTCAGCACATTCAGTTACCTCTGGCTACAATTTCTTCTACTCCTTTACCAAGTAAGGCACTGCTTATCCATCACGGCACCATTTAAAGGTTAACTCCTGGGTGAGTTCTTTGTCATTGCTGGGCAGAGTTAGGGGTTTCTTTATGCTTTCAGGGTGAGTTGTGAGCACATTTGCCCCAGCATAGGATTACACGTGCCTTTAGGACACGGGCTGAGTTTTCTCTATATTGCCAGCTCCAGCTTAGCAAATTGCTTGTCATCCAACATTCATTACATTGTTTGATTCTTTTAATAAGTGAATGACTCTGTCCATAGTCTACTTTAAAACACTAAGCTGTTTTATAGCTCTAATTCTTTGACACTTCAAGAAATGGATGGACTTCTCAGTAACCTTTATTCTACTGTAAGTTCTTCAATATAATACCTGACAAGTACTTAATAATCAAGAAATATTTTTGAATAAATGAATTACTAAATTTAGTTCCAGTACCCAGCAAGTGAAGGAAGTCTGTTAGATTCTTCCGTTGTAATTATTCCTACTGGACTAAATAACTGTTAAGAGTCTCAGACAATTTTTGTAAATTCATGTTTTACTGATTTAATTTTGAATAACTTTTAAATAACTGGCAGTAGCCGATTATAAATAAATAAATAAATATACTGTTTAAATAAATAAATATACTGTTTTAATGTTGAAATCTGTGTGTATTCAGTGCTTGATATTTCACAATGCCTACTGCTTGAAGAATAACAGATTTAAATTAGGTATATATATTTTTTATCCCTAATTTGAAGTAATTATTTATATTTTCATGGTTACTATTTCAATAGGTACTTTTAACTTAGAAATATATTATCTAAATATGACCAGTACCATCAAGCACTATTAAATAGTAGTGTCCCCAAAAAGACAATGCAGAAAATAAAAGAATTTGGGGCCTCCCTGGTGGTGCAGCAGTTGAGTGCCGCGCTGTGGAGCTGTTGGCAGCGCGCGATGTGAGTTCGACACCCAGCTGGGGAGGATCCCATATGCGGCAGACCTCTCCTGCCTCGCCCGCTGCTCCCCTCAGCGGTGTGTTTCTTTTCTTTTCTTTTTTTTTTTTAGATTTATTTATTTATACATACAGCTGGGGCACAGGCCAGAGGTGTGGGGCGGCGAGAGGGCTCACCAGAGACAGAGCGGGGAGCAGAACAGGCAGATCAGAAATACACTGCTGAAGTGCCGCCCCACACCTCTGGCCTGCCTGTAACACCAGCTTGTATGTATAAATAAATAAATCTTTAGAAAATAAAATAATTTGTGTTTAAAAGTATCTCTGCTGAACATTTCATGACAACATTTGACGTTTTCTTCCATAGTTTAACAAGTGCTTCTAGTTTGCAGTGTCTTCTGATCGATGGATGGACTTGATGGTGGATTCAAAGCATTTACTCTCTAACTTGTAAAAGTTACCAATAGGTTAGGAAAACTTGGATTATGAAAGGCCATGTGCTATAAATATAATAGAAAATAAATCAAGGACAAATGGGAAGTGAGAAGAAAGAAACTAGTGTTGGTTGTAGTAATTTAGGGAGTGAATGAAATTTAATAATATTCCCAAAAATGAATAGGATTTCTACATGTGAAAATAAATAGCTTTCTTGGTTGGTGGAATGTTGTGACTGCCATAGGACAGAACTGTTTTCTACTAATGGAGACTGATATTGTCACCATAACACACAGCCCACCACCTAGATTCTTACAACAACTTCCTGTCCTCTGCCCCACACTCTTTTTTTTTTTTTAAAGATTTTATTTTATTTATACATACAAGCTGGGGTACAAGCCAGAGGCGTGGGGCGGCGAGAGGGTTCACCAGAGACAGAGTGGGGAGCAGAACAGGCAGATCAGAAGTACACTGCTGAGGGGAGCAGCGGGTGAGGCAGGAGAGGTCTGCCGCACCATGTGGGATTCTCCCTGGCTGGGCGTCAAACTCGCGTCGCCGCTGCCGACAGCTCCACAGCGCAGCGCTCAACCGCTGTGCCACCGGGGAGGCCCTGCCCCACACTCTTAAGAACAATTCTGTTTCATGTAAACCTAGACCGAACCTGAGAAAGAAAATACCTTACTGTCATGAATCCTTTCTTATATAGAGAGGTTACACAATAAGAAGTTGAACAACAATGTAGAGAGAAAGATATGCCTTATACGCTAAAGTGGGGGAGTGTTAGTAGGAGGTTGGTATGAAACTCCCGAACAGTTGTGAGTTCGATCTCTTGAGCACTAGTAAGAGAAGGTGAGGAAGATTCTCTGAATTAGACATTGGACACACTGTAATATGCCTAAAGACATGCAAGTACACCAAATTACCACTGACACTTATTTTTGGCTGTTGGAATGAGCTTCTATAAATATGACTCTGTACAGAGGTATTTAAATGAAGACCTAGATTTTACTAGGTTTACACATTCATAGACCTAAAGACAAATGTGATATGTTTTGGGTAATAGCAGCTGGCTTAACTTCATTAAAATGATGGGATTATGAAAATAAAGAGTGAAAGTTATGGCTGGAAAATTATGTGTGTTTGGGGAAGGGAACTGGTCAACACATGGCCAACCCTGATTGCCATGATATTGAGATTGGATTTCCTTGGGAAAGGAATAGAAAGCTGTTAAAAACCTGTTCTGATAGTGCTGTATTGTGGTTAATAGGAAATTTTATGAAAATTTATTATTATTTTAAAGAATTATTTATGCTTACAAGCTGGGGTACAGGCCAGAGGCGTGGGACGGTGAGAGAGTTCACCAGAGACAGAGTGGGGAACAGTACAGGCAGATCAATGGAAATACACTGCTGAGGGGAGCAGTGGGAGAGGCAGGAGAGGTCTGCCAAGCCATGTGGGAATCTCCCCGGCCGGGTGTCCAACTCGTGTTGCCGCTGCCGACAGCTCTGCAGTGCAGTGCTTAACCGCTGCACCACCAGGGAGACCCCAATTTATTATTATTTTAATGTTAAAATTTTATTTAGAAATTAGTGCACACACTACCATATGTTCATTTGTTTATGAATTATATAAATATTAATGTTCTAGTTTAAAAGGTGGAAATATACTAAATTAACACATAGATACAGTAGAGCCCTCAGATACTGTATTATTACTAGTATTATTATTACTTTGAGGTATATTTGGGCCATTTTGAAGTTGCTGGTATAATGGAAAGATGAGAAGAATCTTTAGTATAATTATGGAGGTGGTGATGACTAAAGCTGGGAATAATTTTTAAGTTTTGATATTTGATCAACTGGATTTTGGGCATACAGAGAGAGACATGGAAAAGATGATGCTTATATTTCAGACTTGTTAAGCAACTTAAGCAACAATTTAAGTAACACAAACATTGTTTGATTAAGAAAAATGTTTTGAGGGAAATAGAATTGATTCTGACAAATTAATTTGGGCTGCTGGTGACTAATGTGATAGAGTGATTTGGCAGAAAATGAGAATTTCAGCTTTGGAATCCAAAAATGAGACTGTGGTTGGAGAAACAAATTTGAAAGTGCTCAATAAATGTAATGGGTGAAGCTGTAGTAAAGGGTTTAGGTTAAAAAAAAAAAACTGAGGAAAGAAGACAAACCTGTGAAATCTGTTTTTGTGGTATAAGTTTAAATGTAGGGTCTAAATAAGAGAGAAGGAATGGTATGGAGACCCAAGGATGTTAAGGAAAGATAGATTTTTAGTAAGGTGGTTGTGTTTCACAGAATCAAAGGTTGCAGCAAAATCTGTAAATAAAAAAACTAAGAGAGTTTACTGGAATGAAGATTCAAAGGAAACTCTGGTGTGAATAGAAAGTTATTTTTTGTAAATCGTGGAACAGAGGATACATCAAAATTCCAAAGGTAGTACTGACTTAATTTTCTGAAAAGAATGTACTTAATTTTCTGAGATGAACTGACTTGAAAAATGATTTGCTACTGGGGCCTCCCCGGTGGCGCAGCGGTTAGGCGCTGCGCTGTGGAGCTGTCGGCAATCGGCGCCCGCCGGGGGAGAATCCCACATGGTGCGACAGACCTCTCCTGCCTCACCCGCTGCTCCCCTCAGCAGTGTATTTCTGATCTGCCTGTTCTGCTACCTCCTCTGTCTCTGGTGAACCCTCTCGCCACCCCACACCTCTGGCCTGTACCCCAGCTTGTATATATAAATAAAAAATAAATCTTTAAAAAAAAATGATTTGCTACTAGAAAATAAGTATTCAGCATCAACCTTATTTATAGACAATATTTAAATACTAAAGAAATTTAGGTAAACGTTTAAGCCATGAAGAAGTCATTCTAGCATACCTTTTTGTTTTAATTGTTCTATGTTGTTAAAAAATACCAAAATATATGAATAAGTTTATACACTTTTCAGTACTTTATTTTCTGATTGTTTTTATATTAATATGTTCTTGTTCTAATATTCATTACAATTATTGTTTTAATAGATACATGATAATTTATTTATAGACATACCATACCACTCTGCCTAGATGCTGAAGTGATTTTTTTATGCATGAGAGTGAAGGCCCATCTGTCTAGAAAATATCCATATTTTCTTTGCTACGTTGAGATTTGGTTTCAACCTTAAGTTTGCAGTATTTGTTTTCTCTGCTGGGAATTGTTTATTTCCTAGTTATATTGGCTGAAATAGCATTCTTCCCTAAAGTCCTTCTTGATTTATTCTACTCATGATTGAAACACTACATTTAGAACTTTATAATCACATATAGACATTTTGTTTTAAAACAAGATGCATTTCAAAAGCAAACTTTAACACCTGTAAAGATATTTCATGATTCCCCCCCTTCATGCTTTTTTGCATATTTTGAAAATTGCTTCAGGTTACTAATCATGAGGATGTTTGATTTTGAGGTGGATATCAAATAATGTGCCTAGAAACGTTTTATAAACTCTTGAAATTGTCATAGAGCTTGTAGAGTGCTTCACTTTTTCTTATATGAGGGCCTCTCTGGTGGCGCAGTGGTTAAGCACTGCGCTGTGGAGCTGTCGGCAGCAGCCATGCGAGTTCGACGCCCAGCGGGGGAGATTCCCACATGGTGCGCAGACCTCTCCTGCCTCGCCCACTGCTCCCCTCAGCAGTGTATTTCTGATCTGCCTGTTCTGCTCCCCGCTCTGTTTCTGGTGAACCCTCTCGCCGCCCCACACCTCTGGTCTGTACCCCAGCTTGCATGTATAAATAAAAAAAAAAAATCTTAAAAAAAAAAGTTTTTCTTGTATGAAAATAAATAAGTAAAACTTTATTTCCTATACAAATTAAATGGAAGTCTTTGTTCTTTAGTTTGATGCTAAATAGGCTGAATAATGTAATTATCAAATGAGTCTCATTTCAGTTTTAAGCATTATGCCGTAATTCCATTGAGTTTTCTGTTTGTACTGCTCTCATTATTCTGAAGAAAATCTCAAGAACCATGCTTTCTTAATGTTCTGAAACAAAAAATTTTGAATAATGATTAGAATGTTGATAGGGCAACTTTATTATGCTGAATAATAGAAAAATTGTCAAACCTCATAAAAGGATTTCTACTTACACACTCTCTGGAAATGGAACTCATAACTTATTAATGTTTCCAGATAAGAAAGTCAGGAAGGCTAACCATTGATCTGCTTTCCTCCCTGACACTTCTAGGGAATGAGGTGAGAGCGTTTATTTTAAGTCTATCAATACTCAGCTGCTTATAGCTGTGTCTTATGTCATCTCCTATATGTGCTTAAAGTAGAAAACCTATTTGATTTTACTTTTGAAGCTCCTAAAGACAAAGAAGTCTTTTCTATTTAACTCGTATTTCTTTTTCTTTTTTTAATATTTACTTATTTATGTATACAAGAATTGGGGTGGGGCCTCCCTGGTGGCGCAGCGGTTGAGCACTGCACTGTGGAGCTGTCAGCAGCGCGCGATGCGAGTTCGACGCCCAGCCCGGGAGAATCCCACATGGTGTGGCAGACCTCTCCTGCCTCGCCTGCTGCTCCCCTCAGCAGTGTATTTCTGATCTGCCTGTTCTGCTCCCCACTCTGTCTCTGGTGAACCCTCTTGCCGCCCCACTCCTCTGGCCTGTACCCCAGCTTGTATGTATAAATAAATAAATCTTTAAAAAAAAAAGAACTGGGGTGTAGACCAGAGGTGTGGGGGCGTAAGAGGATTTGCCAGAGACAGAGTAAGGGGCAGAACAGGCAGATCAAGTGAAGTGCACTGCTGAGGGGAGCAGCGGGCGAGGCAGGAGAGGTCTGCTGCGCCACGTGGATCAGCTCCCAGGCCAGGAATGGAACTCATGCCGCAGTGGCTGGTGATAGCTTGATAGTGCTATTAATTAATTATTATTAGTCATGAGGCTGTTTGATTTTGAGATGGACATCAAAGGTGCTTAGAAACATTATTTTATAAATTCTTGAAATTGTCATAGAGCTTGTAGGGTGCTTCACTTTTTCTTATATGAAAATAAATAAGTAAAACTTTATTTTCTATACAAATGAAATAATAGTCTTTGTTCTTTAGTCTGGTCCTTGCACCACCAGGGAGGCCCCTTTAATTCATATTTCTTTATCCAAAATATTAACATATTAAAATGTGAGCCATCTCCCCAAAATCTTTTATTTTGTTTCCTTGTGTTGATTCTTACTAGATAAGTTACAGACTTGATATAGGGATAATTACTTTTATAAATACACAGATGAAAGGTATTTCAATAAAATGTTTATGCTACCAAAATCTTAATAAATCACACTTGTCACAGTGACTTATTTCTTGATTACCCCAAGGCTCATTAGGTGAATTTTCCCTATTCTTGCATCTTCATGTATCATCTTTGATTTCTTCAGTTCAGTGTCGATTTAGTCTGCATCTCTTGTGATTTTATCAAAACAACTTCCTGGCTGATATCTTCATTTTGTTGACATAGGCGCTGTTTAGATATTTCTGTTTCTTTCTTGTGGGTCCTTGGAGACACGGGTGGTAAAGAAAATTTCTCACCTTTGAGGTCTCACTCTTTATGGATAGCGTAATTCTCTATTCTCAAGCCACAGTTTCGCTGGAAGTGGCAGGTTTCTTCTTTGCTCCTGGTTATTTATGTCTTTTCAAATTCCTAAGAAGTATGATTTATATCTCATGGTTACAGACTAGGTCACTGTCATTCTTCAGTGAGCAGAAAGTTAGGCTTTTCTTGCCATTCTGTTCACACCTCTTAATTCATTTTGATTCAAAAAGCGTTTAGCAAATGGAAGTGACCTGCCATATGTAGGTCCTGGACTTCACAATCGTTAGGTGAGTAAGATCATCCTATTCTCAAGCTCACTGCCCTGGTTCACACACACAAAAAAAGCAGAAGCTGTAGATTGATAACTCAGCCCTTTTTCATCATAAAAACACTGAAGCACCCCCATAGTTCTCTTGAAAAATTAGGTGTTGTTGGTATATGTTTTGTTTAGGTAACAAAGATGTGACTATGAATTTTTTTTTTTTTTTTTTTTTTTTTTTTTTAGGCAGCAGGTCAAATGAATGAAAAGAGTTACAATCTCCAAAAGATTATTCTGTTTTTGTTTTAACCTGCTAGTGGTTGGTTATTGTTTTTTATTTATGGTTCAGTTCTGGGGGCTTGAAATTATTTGGTTTATCAGATAAATTTCATAATTACCCTATTCATAAATTAAATAAAAGCTCGCCATATTTGGTGACGATCAAGTTTTCTTTTTTCTTTATTGAGGTAACGGTTTAAAACACTGTATATGACTTAGGGGAATAGATTCATGCTCCTCAGATGAATGTTACCACCCCACACCCACCACCAAAGCACCCAGAGTCCTCCACCATAGTCCCTTGGACCCCCTCCCCACTTTTTTTGCACTCTCAAATTTCTTCCCCCTCTAGTAGCCTCAATTCTGCATCAGATTTCTGAAGTTTTGGTTTAACTTCATATGTTCCTTTTTTTTTTTATAGTTCTCATGTGAATGAAATCATTGGGTATTTATCTTTCTTGTCTGACTTATTTTACTTAGCATATTAAAAAAATAAAATCATGGCAATAGAGAGAAAGAATGTGTAGTTAAAAAATGGCCATCTAGGATCTCCCTGGATGCTCACGGGTTAAGTCTCAGCACTGTGAAGCTATCTGCAGCCACTGCAGCACGAGTTTGATCCCCAACCAGGGAGCTTCCCACATGGCGAGCAGACCTCTCCTGTCTTGCCCGCTGCTCCCCTCAGCAGTGTATTTCAGTCAGTCTACCTGTTCTGCTCCGCACTCTGCCTCTGGTGAATTCTCTCACCCCCCTACCCCCATACCTCTGGCCTGCACCCCAGCTCTTGTAATGCATAAATAAACAGTTCTTTAAAATAATGACCATTCAAGTGGAATATGCTGATGGGGTATACTGCACACCAGTTCAAACAGAGGTTACTTGTTCCTGTTTCTTTATTTCCTGCTTACTATTTCTTATAGTTTTGATTTAAAATACACCTCACATCTTTCTAAAAAGGAATATGACCTGTGATGGTTCGTTTTGTATGTCAACCTGACTGGGACACAGGGAACCCAGATAACTGAGGAATCATTATTTCTGAGTGTGTCTGTGAAGATGATTCAGGATGAAAGTCGCACTTTGGGAGATGAATAAAGCAGATTACTCGCCCCAAGGTGGGTGGCCCTCATCAGTTTTCTGAAGGCTGAATAGAACAAAAGAACCAAGAGAGGAATTTCCCCTCTTTGCCTGACTGTCTTGGCTTGACATGTCTTCTTTGGCATTTGCCTAATCCTGGATGCTGCCCACTTGGCTCTGCTAGTTCCCAGGGCTTCGGTTTCAAACTAGATCTGTGACACCAGTTTTCCTGAGTTTCCAGCTTGCCAACTGCCATCCCTAGAACTTCTCAGCATCCATACCATATGACCAAATTCTTTGTAATAAGCTATATATATATATATACTAAATTGTACATGCAAATGTAATATATTATGTGTATTTACTTACATGGGAGAATATATCCTCCCTCTGGGTTTGTTTCTTTGGGAAGCCAAGACTGATGTATAATCATTTACTTTACAATAGGTTCCTTAGCTACTTGGCCAGAGTATACTTTGGAAAACCCAGATCTAGTCTCTTCCCTGTTCTCTCCTCCCTCTCCCAATCTCAGCCCCATCTGCACATCATTTATGTCCAGGTTTCCCTCCGAATAAAACAAGTGCATGTCCACAGAAGGTTAAATGCACGCATAACCCTCATGGGTAGTCGTGATTCCTACTCTGGGCTTCCAGCAACTTCATTGCTGGAACATTGCTGTAAATATCTAGAGGATATGCAACCTTTTTCTAAATTTCTTTTTTGAGATGTATATATAAACATCCTTTGAAGATAAGAATTGTGGCACATGGTTGATTTTCCTTCTCCATTTTTCGTGTTGTTACAGATTTGCCAACTCCCTAAAATTTATTCATAACCCCCAAATCAATACACTTTCTGGATCTTTCTCAGACATGTGTAGGTATGTGGAGAGTGGCAAAACATTTGAGGCACTCAACACTTGATGCTCAGTGCATGTGTTCCCATCTGAGGTTGAACAGAGCAGTGCTCTTCCTTTTTGTTTCTGCTCTCATATGGGCAACAAATGTCCTTTTGTGTCTGTGTCACACATTTTTTTTTTGTGGTTTTTCTTGATTTCACTTCGTAGAATGGCCCAGGAGTACAATTCAGAGGTGTTCTCTAATATTCCCGAGTATAAGAAGCCTGTGATGCTCCTTATGGAGAATGTAAGTGTGTTATGTAAGTGTCCTTCAGGCAGCTGTCATAGTGCTCCTGGAAGTAAGTACAGTGTTAATCAAGCACATGTAATAAGTAAGGTTTTAAAATAGAAACACGTGTAAAACAAAGTTATATAGTGATTAGCTGATGAAAATGCCATGACCACATGCTCACAGGAACCTAATCCTGCATTTTCTCCAAGAGCAGAGATTGGGTATTCGTGACTTCAGTGTTCGTGGCAACTTTATAGAACATCATTACTATGAATAATAAGAACTGACTGTGGTCCAGAATAAGGTACATTCTCATCAGGCACTTCTTGTGATCTGCAGATTTAAGGACCAAACTCTAGAAGGACTTAACATTTAGGCTAAAGTGTCTCTCTCTCTCTTTTTTTTTTTTTTTTTTTTTTTTAGTTAAAATGACAATTCCTGACTGACTCTATGAAAGTATTATCTTAAAGTTTAAAAATGAAGTAATATGTATACAATAGCTTTGTAAACTGATAGTCTGTGGCAGATGTTGTGAACATCTTTGATTGAAGGTGTGGAAAATAGGTTAGGGATTTTGTGGGAAATATGTTAGGGATTTCATAATTGCTACTGTTTACTAATGCTTAATAAAATTATTCATTTATTTCTTCATTTAATAAGACCACAAATCATATTGTTCAGCTGTTAAAAGTGTATACATCTGAAATTGAAATTTCATTATAACTAGAAACAGTGTTTCTTCTTTTCTTTCTGCTTTTCAGCTTGTTAAAATATATTCCATTGTATAGAAGCAAGACTGACTATTAAAAGAATACTGTGGGCTTGCCTGTATTTTTATCTTTTGTTTTCTCTGGGCCACCTCTGCTTAATTTACTAACACATAAATCTTTCCTATTTTCAGTACTGCAAAGTCAATTTAGCAGAGGAAGAATGAAGTTGAATTCTGTTCTGCCTCATGCATCACCAACAAAATTGCGAGGCCAGTTCAGTTTTGATTGCAGAATATTTATTTTTGGTGACAGATGTTGCTGATGTAAGAACCTAAGTGATCACAGCTTAAATTAGTCCTGGGTTGAGGTTTTGTTAAAAACTGGAAAGGAAGCAAATAGGCAACAACAAAATAACATTTTTAGTATTACTTTTCTGATATTAGTGTGGTGAGGAGGGTGTGAGTACATTTGCATGCAGACAGTGGTTTTGGGGTGGAAAGGTAGATCCGGACCTTTATGAAATCACATGCTTTAGGTTACTAAGATTCTGCAGGCTAAGAAGTAAATTTGCTACATCCAAAGCACTTGTTTGCATCAAAGCAAGGTGGAGAGAGGAGTGTAGTGACTAGAAATCATGTGGTTCCAAGAGAAAAGGATTGCTTTATATATCCCTAGGATTGTACAAATCAAAAACACCTAGCACATGACATTATAATTGTATTCTTTGTCTTGTGTTCTAACTCATCCAGAGATAACCATGAACATCTTTGCATGTATTAGATTTTCAATAAATATTGCGTGAAAAAAATATGTGCAAGACGGACAGAGTCCCCCATCTCCACACTGAATGTACACATGCTGTCACCAGGAGGGTCGCCAGGATACCTGTTCCCCTGGCAGAATCCTGTGCAGTTCTGTGCATGGAGGGTTCTGAATCCCTGGTGGAAAGACATCAAGGAAATGTCAAGAGACAGAAGGGAAATGTCAAGAAAGAGCAGTGAGAAAGCCAGGGCAGTAATTCGTTCTCTACAGTCCCATCTTTCCAAACCAATAGCATTTACACCACCGAGAATGAAGCATAGTGTAAACCATAGACCCTGTTGTGATAAGAATGTGTTAATGTAGGACCGTCACTTGTAGGTATATCACTCTGATGCAGGGTGTAGGTAATGGGAGAAGCCATGCATGTGTGAGGGAGACTTTTATGAAAAACCTCTGTACTTTCCAGTCCCTTTTGCTATGAACCCAAAATTGCTCTAAAAATAAAGGCTATTAAAAATAAAGAAGGTTGTTTGACCAAAGTGGATCTTGCATGCTTGGTCTGCATGTGTTGAACTTATGTAAAGGTCACTAGAAATCCTATTTATTCCAATGGTAAGTCAAGGGAAAACTCCTATATATGGCTTTGGAGGAGAAAAATTAGTAAGCTAGCTTGTTTTATCTTGGTCAACAGTAGAGTGTTTGTTTTTTTTTTTAAGATTTATGCATAATACAAGCTGGGGTACAGGCCAGAGGCGTGGGGCAGTGAGAGGGTTCACCAGAGACAGAGTGGGGAGCAGAACAGGCAGATTGCCAGAAACACACTGCTGAGGGGAACAGTGGGCAAGGCAGGAGAGGTTTGCTGCGCCATGTGGGAATCTCCCCGGCCAGGTGTCGAACTTGCGTTGCTGCTGCCGACAGCTCCACAGTGCAGTGCTTAACTGCTGCGCCACCAGGGAGGCCCAGTAGAGTGTTTTGTTTTTTTTTTTTTTATTGCAGTAAAGGAGAATAACATGAATTGTTCATGTTTAAATATAAAATAAAACTGAATGCTTTTTTTGGAGATATTTAAAGAAATCATGAAGGGAAATATCCAGAAACAATATTTTAATTTGATAAAGTGCACTTTTAATAGTCATTCATGCTTGTCCATTTTATGGCTATAATACAGGTAGCTTTTCTAATACCTTTTATGGCTTTTTCTTTATAGTGTGTTTTGGGGTGCAGGGGAGAACTTCCACCCTTCTGGGTTCTTCTCTGACTGAATCAGTTATCAAAACAGCATCAGACTGCTTACCAATGTGAAAACAATCATTTTAATAACATATTTATGGAGAATCAACATGACGGGAAATTCTGAAGACTAATGGTGTGGAGCAGAGGTATTTAAACTGAGTTCAGTGACCTGGGGCATCAGGGAGAGTGAGGAGGAGACTTCGTATGACAGACAAGGGGGAGGTTTCCTCATTCTTACTCTGACAGTGAAGATGAGCTTCTGCGATGGCGAGAGCATGTTTACTCTGCGTGGGCAGTCGCTCCCTACCCTGCCCCACCGTGTTAATTGTGGTCATAAAAGGTGGAGCAGTGATGCTTCTCTGGTTAGGAAAAGGGTGAAGCTTCAGGAGTGAGCATCTCTACTTCAACTGAGGAGGAGACAAGGACTCAGTTTAGAGAAGAGCTCATTCTCAGCATCCCCTCACTGCTCTCAACTCCAAACAATCCACATTCCTTAAATGATGATAATAGACTCCAGTGGCTCACAGGGCCTCAGTTGACCTTTAGTTCCCAGCCAAGGTGACTGGAGGCCTATTCTAGGGCTTTCTGACTCTTTGGGGGAGAGTGATGCAAAAGAGCATTCTCCCACTTGTTTTTACAAATCAAATGTAAGGGATTAATGAATCATAAACAAAACTATAATGAGATGTCCCTCTGCCAAAACTAATATTCTATTTTGTATGATGTTTTTCAGTAGAGGTTTTCCCCTTGCTGAGTATGGGACACTTGTAAATTTTGTGGAAGTACACACACACACACACACACACACACACACACACACACACACACACACCCCTGAGTGCAGACCACAGTCATCTTGGTAAAACCCGACTTTCACATTAAACAGGTAGGGAAATGATGGCTGTCATGCTCCATGCTGATCGTTCAGGCTCTAGGTCATTTTAGGCAGGCAAAATCACTGATTTGATCTAACTCTTCTTGCCTAATGAATGGCTGAGTCCCAGATGTCTGGCAATACCACATCTCTCTCATTTCCTTTGGAGTGTGAAAGGAGAGGAGTGATGTGTAGTTTAGTAATGGGAAAAGCTGACACAGAGCTGTCAGATGTTGTAGCTTAGCCTCTTTTCCCAGGAAGCAGTGTTGAGTTGGTTCTACCTTCCCTAAGAGGTGAGTGATTTTACCTTGCCAGACAGACTGACCTCTGTTCACGAGGGCGGGCTTTTCTTTAGCAGCTAGAATGGCAGCTCCTAATACCCAGGTATACTTACTGTTAGACTGAATATTTTATAGACTCTTGTTTCCTACTGTGAGGTGCTACTGTAGAAATCCAGAGCCAAGAGTCATTTCCTGGAGGTTGATTTAAAGCTAGGATTTAGACTCACAATTATTCCCAGCTTCATATGCCTGTGGTTCCCTGATAATTTTTATAATAGCGATACAGGTAACTGTGAAGAAACCAAATCTGCTTATTAAAGTTGTAGCTGATAGCAACTGTGTAATTGAATTGAGTTAATATGACATGCTATTTTGGATGCACCGTGTCGGGAAGGTATGGTTCTTTGATGTTTAAATGGATGGACAGGCTAATAACACATATTGCATGACAATAATGTATATGATTAAATTTGCCATTTTCAATTGCAAAAAAAATACTTTTTCACTACATAAAATACTCTGGTTTTGATAGAGGTGTGTGTGTGCTTGTGTGTGTGTGTGTGTGTGTTGTGTGTGTACAGATTATTATTCTATTTAACTTCTCTTGTCTACTCATTCACTTGTAAAAGCTGCTAATTCATCAACAGAATGTGGATACAATCTGCATACCAAATGAGTTAGAGGCAAAGAAGCAGTTGGTTGCAGACATCAAGTAACTTATGGTCAGTGTTTTACATAGCTTTTTTCTTTAATGGGTTGTGTAAGCTATTCTTCATCGTACTGACACTTGAGGAAGAAATGAAGTAGAAGTGAATGGTTGTTAAATATTTTGTATAAATAGCAATACCACGATGCCGGTGAATACTGAAAAAGGTAGGGCGGGTGAACAGAGTATGTAGGTGGACTCAAGCATCGCCATCATCTACCTATAACAAAGTATCTTAAATATCAAACATTTGGCATTTCTTTCCTGGATTTCCAGTCTGTCTTTTTGTCTCTGTCTGAGAGAGTGAATTTAACTAGGAATATGTGTTTTAGCTAACTGGAAATTCAGGAAAATCAGAAATATTTTAAAGCTGAGATCCAGATGTAGAAAACATAGACTTAATTATGAACCACTGCTAGGGAAATAAAATTTCCCAACAAAACAAAATCTCCTCCAAACCCAGAAAAACTTTCTACAAAGGTAGAGAAAAAGAAAATGATTTTATGATTGAATAAGCATTACACCAGACTGATGTCCATCTCAGTGAACCACTGAGAGATCACAGACAGAAACTTCACTCTTGTATATAGCCAGATACAAGCCATCATACACGTATTCTCAAGATGAGCAATGTCTAGGCCTCAAGTAAGAGGACCTGTCAGCACCATGTATCACAAGTACACCCTCGATTCACCTGGTAATTGAGGTGACCATCTGTGTTTGTTATTTGAGTTTATTCAAAGAAAAAGTAAATATCTCATATCTCTAATGAGGAGAAGAAGCTTTGGAATTTGGAGCTGAACCTCTACATCTGCAGAAACCATCAGATGGGGCCTTATTTCCTTTGATGGTTCCATTTCAAAGAGATGGTTCCCAGGTTATTGAGAAATGAATTCCTGGGTCTTAAAGTTGGCAAGAGACTTACCTAATTTTTAAAGAGGTTTATATCCATTTCAAGAAGAGAAAAATGTTACAAGTTTTCTAAAGTAAACACTGTGAAAGGGAAGGGCAGCTTTTCCCCTTATTTTAGCAGGGATAATTAAGACTGCGTTTTAGTTTGCATTTGCCTTTGCAATCTCCTCCCTGTAATGCTATAAAAGAGTGATACTACAAAGCTCTAATGATCTCCATTACTGTTTCTACCTTTTTCTGGGAAAGTGGTAGCCCTCAAAATATTCAACAAGTTCATAGTAAAATACCATGGGTGGTCTTTGTCTCTTAGCAAAGTCTTATTGTAAGGTACCCACTGGAAAGTACAGCTAGAATGTTCAGTGTTCATTATATGTAGGACTTATTCTTTTCAGTGTTGAGAACAAATCCATTCTATGAATCATTTCTTTTTTTCACTAGGTCTAAATCAATGGTTATAATAGTAGAATAATCAGTTACATTTGTAGGCATTTTCCTTTGCTTACCTGTCTATGGACTGGAGAGAATCTGTCATTCCAAAGCTAATCAAGTAATATTAGACCTATCCTTTTCAGCTGCTGTCTGTAAGTGCTAGATTTCTGCATTTCTATTCATTAGATTGTAGGAAAACAAATATCTGCCTCCTAAAACGTCTTTTTTGGCAAAAGGTTGATTTCATGGAAGGGCTCTGAAGGTTGGGTGCTTTAAAAAAGACACTTAACATGTAAAGGTCTTTCTGTGATGGCGTCTTCCTCACTGTACTTGGAAGACTTAATCTCCATATCTCTTTTCCATGGAAAAGGCAGAACTTAAATCTGCATACTTTCATTTACTGTGCCTTCCTTGATAAACTCCTTAACTGACCTTCCCTTTTCTTCCACTCAACCTCTCTTTTCTTAGCTGAGCTATTAAGACGGTATCTGAAGAAGTTTATTGGTTCTCTCTCACATGTAAAGGAGGGATATATGCTTTTATATTAAGCTTGTTTTTAATTTTTTTTCTCTGATCAATCTGTCTGATGCTTGTTTATTGCCAAACTGGAAGAACCAAGAGGGGACTTCCTTTGTGCCCTGAAAATATTTTTTTTCTCTTTCATATTATCCCTTCAAACTACTTAAAAAGGCACTTTTTTTTTTTTTAAAGATTTATTTTATTTATACATACAAGCTGGGGTACAGGCCAGAGGTGTGGGCCGGCGAGAGGGCTCACCAGAGACAGAGAGGGCAGCAGAACAGGCAGATCAGAGCTACACTGCTGAGGGGAGCAGCGGGCGAGGCAGGAGAGGTCTGCTGCGCCATGTGGGATTCTCCCCGGCTGGGCGTCGAACTCTCGTCACCGCTGCTGACAGCTCCACAGCGCAGCGCTTAACTGCTGCGCCACCGGGGAGGCCCTTAAAAAGGCACTTTTGCTTGAAATTTAGGACTTGAATACCTAGATGTATATAAATTAAATTCACTTATCTAAAGTTACTAACAAAGATGGTCCTGCTTTTACTGTTAATAATATTAGATTATTGGGCCTCTAGGTCCAGACTGTGGTTATATTCAGGGTATAGCTTACAGCTGATTGGAAATGAGATTGTGGGGAATGATTATTCTGAGTAGAGAGAGGAAGAAAAATATGGAAAATAATGTTTTCCAGCAAAATGAGATTCATAAAATAATTGAAATAATCCTACTTAGTAGATGTGTTACCTTGTGGAAACTATAATCTCTTAATTCTAGATTTATTATCTGTCAAACAGGAGTCATAATGCCTGTATTATAAAGTTATAATGGTGATGAACTGAGATAATGTATGTGGGATCTAAGAAGAGTCTGATACAAATTGAATAGTGACTAGGTAGCTACTAAGGGCTACCCTTTCTACTTTTGATTTTCAACTTTCCCATCAAGTCAAAGACCATACTCCATCATTTTACCTCCTTCTGCTCACAATATGCTTCCCAGAAGCATATTTCCTTCAGCCTTTAAATATACTTTCATCTTTTCTGTCATAAATGTGCAATTGTTTGATGTAGTCCCAGGTATTTATCTCTTGCTTCATTTTCTTTGCTTCTGAAGATGAGTCCTAAAAGATGTTTCTGGTGGTGGAATTTCATGGGGATTACACTTGAGGGGAGAAATCAAATATTGTACAAAAATGAATAATGATATAAAAATAAGTAAATCCACACACACACACACAAAACAAAACAAAACAAAACAAATATTTAGTTGATTGAGGAAAATAATATGGATTGCAACTTACAACTTTTTTTTTCAAAGATTTATTTATTTATGCATACAAGCTGGGGCACAGGCCAGAGGCATGGGGCGGCGAGAGGGTTCACTGGAGACAGAGTGGGGAGCAGAACAGGCAGATTGAGGAAATACACTGCTGAGGGAAGCAGCAGGCGAGGCAGGAGGGGTCTGCTGTGCCATGTGGGTATCTCCCTGTGCCGTGTGTCGAACTCGTGTTGCCGCTGCAGACAGCTCCACAGCGCAGCACTTAATCGCTGCGCCACCAGGGAGGCCCTACTTACAACTATTTTTAACAATCAACATTATATAAGTATAACTTATGTATAATAAAAGTATTTATTTTAATGACAACTTAGTTTTTATGACAAACATATTTCTATGAACATAGACATATATGATGCAGTCACCACGGCACTGAAGATTTACATTGTCCAAAGAAGCCCCCACACCCATCTATACTCAATTGCCATTTTAACTGCTGCCAGAGGAAACATCAAATATCTTGTTTTTTTCCTCTATTGATTAATCTTACCTTTTAAAGATTTTCATGTAATTGGAGTGATAAAATATATCCTGTTTTGTGTCTGCCATCGTTTTCTTATATAATTATTTTGAGAGTCATTCATGCTGTCGTGTTCATAATCCATCTATGTCTTTTTATTACTCATTGCCATTCGTTTTTGGGGTCTGGCTACTGGCTGCTTATAAACCCAAACCAGAGAGACAAGAGTTGGTGAAAGGAGATCAAGTTTAATCCGGTACCAGCAAACCTGAGGATATGGTGGGTAATGTCACAAAGGCCATCTCACTGAACTGGGAGAAGCAGGTATTTATATGGGGGAGTACTAAAAAGAGGGGAGACTAATCCTGTGTCAGCAAGATTTCTGTGATATAAATCATTTAGACCTCTTTTTCTTCTAAGTTTGGTGTTGACCGGCTCCATCATGGACCTAGAAGTTGTGCTTTTTACTATGTTCAATGAATTTGTGGCTTAACCTTTGTCTTACTTCTGCCTCCATCTTGGTGCCAGCTGTTTTTTTTTTTTTTTTTCTTCAACAAAAGATGAACAGTTGCAGAACAAGGATGGAATAGGGCAGGGACAAGGGACTTGTGGTTACTAGAGCAAGTGACTATCATAAATTGCTTAGCCATTCAATTCTTTTGGATATTTGGGATAATTCTAGGGTAGGTTATTATGAACACAACTACTAAAAATATTCTTTACAAATGTTTGTATGGATGTCTATTTTTATTTCTCTTGGGTAAATACTTAGGAGTAGAATTGATGGATCTTAAGATCTATTTAATGTTTCTTGGAACTGTCAAAATGTTTCCTCAAATTTTATAATACTAAGGTCTCCTTCAATATGTGAGAGTTCTGATGTCCTTACTGATAATTTGGTATTGTCAATTTTTTAAAAAATATAGTCTTTCTATTGATGTGTACTGAAAACACACGTGGCTTTAATTTGTATTTCTTTTTCAGGTGTTCTGAGAGTTGAAACTTGCTACATTTTTTTTTAAGCTGGGGATACACCATCATCTATGGCATGGTTGGGGGTATACTTAGTTTTCAGAGGGGGAATGAGGAAGGGGCTCTGGGCAAGGTAAATTTTTCTATGCAGACTTTAAACTGAGGCTACCCCTCATTTTCTGCACTCCCCCCAACCCACCGTGCCCCAAAATCTGTTTCTTTCTGGGAGATTTATACTGTCTAGACAGATTGCTTCATTTGCTCATCACGCTCAACAGGTACTTAGTTTTTAGTCTTCTCTGTGCTAGATTAATTATCCTCACTCATCTGTCTGTTTCCTGTTGTGAAAACCGTGTTGACAATTCTCAGATGTGACTATCTTTTTTTTTTTTTCTCTTTGTCCTTGGGAGTTTATTCTTCTAAAAATTCTTTAATTCAGTCGGAAGAGGCAAAGAAAAGCACACTCATTTGTTCTATCCTTTTAGTCAATCTCTTTCCTTTCCTTTTCACCTTAGTTTCTGACTTGTTTCTCGAAATTCCACATAGAAGGTATCAGTCACAAGTTACCAACTCTGTAAGCTTAATTTTAGTTTATTAACTTGTCTCAGCCAAACTTTTCTTTCAGCAGAACTCCTTTTGTTCTTGATATCCATGTCCAACTCTGTATGTTTTTCTTTTTCTTTTTCTTTTTTTTTTTTACATACAAGCTGGGGTACAGGCCAGAGGCATGGGGCGGCGAGAGGGTGACAGAGTGGGGAGCAGAACAGGCAAATCCGAAGTACACTGCTGAGGGGAGCAGCGGGCGAGGCAGGAGAGGTCTGCCCCACCATGTGGGATTCTCCCCGGCCGGGCGTTGAACTCGCATCGCTGCTGCCGACAGCTCCACAGCGCAGCGCTCAACCGCTGTGCCACCGGGGAGGCCCTGTATGTTTTTCTTATACTTCTTTTTATTTCCATTTTTGTCTCAATGGCCATTAATCCTTTTCTCCAAGGACACTTAAATTATGTGAACAGGCCAGGATTGGGGAGATGTCAGCATATTTTTATTTCCGGTAGTTCTTTTTTATTTTTTTTAAAGATTTATTTATACATACAAGCTGGGGTACAGGCCAGAGGAGTGGGGCAGTGAGAGGGTTCACCAGAGACAGAGTGGGGAGCAGAACAGGCAGATCAGAAATACACTGCTGAGGGGAGCAGCGGGCGAGGCAGGAGAGGCTGCCACATCATGCGGGATTCTCCCCGGCAGGGTGTCAAACTCGCATCGCTGCTGCCGACAGCTCCACAGTGCAGCGCTCAATCTCTGCGCCACCAGGGAGTCCCTATTTCCGGTGGTTCTATGGTACAAGTTATTTTGATAAAACTCCATGAGGATTTAGCATTGCTGTTCTTCAGTAGCAGTCTAATTCTCTAAGGGAAGAGAGTTATGACTCTATATGCAATAGAGTGCAGTGTTGTCTGAACTTCCAAGATAAAATGTGGAGGGAAGCTTCATGATAATTCTCTCTAAGGTTCTCCAGTTTCTTTGATTCCAAGAAACTGTCTCTTAGATATAATGTGTTGACAGTGAGAAAATTGACCATTTCAAGCAAGATCTAAACCTGAAGATTAAAAAAAAAAAGCAATATGAATCTTTTTTCATTTTATTTCAGGAGAGTACAAATTAAAACTTTCCCAAGCTAGAAAGAGATGATGGTCCAGATCATGAAAATCTCATGATTCAGCTCAGTTTTGCTATCAACCTAAAACTACTCAAAAAAAAATGAAGTTTATTTAAAAAACAAAATCACACAAGGATGGTGCTGTGGATGTAAAATATGTTTTTGGGGCAATGAAGCGATTAGATTGCCAATTTTTTTTTTTAAAGATTTATTTATGTGTACAAACTGGGGTATAGGCCAGAGGTGTGGTGTGGCAAGAGGGTTCACCAGAGACAGAGCGGGAAGCAGACCAGGCAGATCAACGGAAATACACTGCTGAGGGGAGCAGCGGGCGAGGCAGGATTGGTTTGCCGTGCCATGTGGGAATCTCCCTGGCCGGGCATCAAACTCGACATTGACGCTGCCATCAGCTCCACCGCGCAGCGCTTAGCCACTGCGCCACCACGGAGGCCCTAGATTACCAATTGGTAAAATGCCTAGTTTGTCAGCAAAAATTATCTTAAAATGAGGTTTTTTTTTAATTCTTTCTTTCTTAGCCAGTTGGGAGGTGTAGTAGGCAGACAACAAATTAAAATAATCTCAAAATACCAATTTTGAATTTGGACTGCTCTGCAATATGTTTGTGTGGTTTGATTATTTCAGAAAAATTGTGATTTTTTAAAGCTTTTTTTACCACCAGTTTCTTTTGCCATTGGTGCATTTAAGTCATTGAATCAAAGGACATTGATTAATATGTGTTTATGGCAAGCGTTTCTCACTAACACCAAGTACAAAATGCATTTTTCGTCTGGTAATTCTTATCTTCCTTGTTAAATGACTTTATCACATCAAGCTTTTCGGTACTTAGGGATTTCTACAGAAAGTGAAGGAAGACCACTTTCCTTCTCCAAAGATTGGAGGGGCCTCCCTGGTGGTGCAGCGGTTAAGCGCTGCGCTGTGGAGTTGTCAGCAGCGGCAACGCGAGTTCGACACCCGGCCGGGGAGAATCCGCGAGTTCGACACCCGGCCGGGGAGAATCCCACATGGCGCGGCAGACCTCTCCTGCCTTGCCCGCTGCTCCCCTCAGCAGTGTATTTCTGATCTGCCTGTTCTGCTCCCCACTCTGTCTCTGGTGAACCCTCATGCCGCCCTACTCCTCTGGCCTATACCCCAGCTTGTATGCATAAATAAATAAATCTTTAAAAAAAAAAGATTGGAGATGGTTTATGAGAGCATTCCTTTTACTGTTTTTAAATTAATTTATTTTCTAATGAAGTATCTTTTTCTTACACCCTTGTTAATTTTTTGACAATATATGGTTTTTCTTCTCAGGCACCATCACCGTATTTCTCCCACCACCGTATCATAACATTCATAGTCCACCACGGTCCACTGGAAAACTTTCCTTTTAGTTAGCTGATTTCAATCATAGGTGGTGGTGTATAGAGTTTATTAGAAAGTAAATGGTGGGCTCTGACTTATGCTCTTTCTAAAAGGAGAATAAGGACTACACTATGAATATTTTAATAATAATGGGGTCGTCTTCAGCATGAAAGCTCTAGCCATTAGAATTTGCAGTAAAGGAAAACATATCAATACTAATGCCACTTTCTATATCACACATAGGAATACTCTAGTTTTTATGTAACTGCATTTCTATATAAGACATTATCTGCAAAATGTAAAATTTAATAATTAAAGAACAATTTTATACTTTGCCCAGTAGAACTGATTTTCCTGATCTGGGATCACTCCCTCTGAGAATTTTCCTTTGCATTGTCATTTCCACTGCTTGTTACCTGCAGGGAGATCATAACACTGTCACATTTAAAGAAAAGTTTATCCGTTGATCTCATTTCATCTTTAAAATATTTTTGTAGCAATGTATATAATTTCATTTATTTATTTATTTATTTATTTATTTATTTTTTTAAAGATTTATTTATTTATGCATACAAGCTGGGGTGTAGGCCAGAGGTGTGGGGCGGCGAGAGGATTCACCAGAGAAAGAGCGGGGAGCAGAACAGGCAGATCAGAAACACACTGCTGAGGGGAGCAGCGGGCGAGGCAGGAGAGGTCTGCCGCACCATGTGAGACTCTCCCCGGCTGGGCGTCAAACTCGTGTCGCCGCTGCCGACAGCTCCACAGCGCAGCGCCCAACCGCTGCGCCACCAGGGAGGCCCTAATTTCATTTTTTTAAAAGACTTATTTATGCATACAAACTGGGGTACAGGCTAGAGGCGTGGGGCAGCGAGTGGTTTTACCAGAGATAGAGTAGGGAGCAGCACAGGCAGATGGACAGAAATACACTGCTGAGGGGAGCAGCGGGCGAGGCAGGAGAGGTCTGCCGCGCCATGTGGGAATCTTCCCGGGCGGGCATCGAACTCACATCGCCACTCCCGACAGCTCCACAGCACAGTGCTTAACTGCCACACCACCAGGAAGGCCCTAATTTCTTGATATATGAATAAATACATTGAGTGTTTTATATAAATTCATTTTTCAATTAACTCTTCATAAGTGTCCCTGTCTTCTAAGCATAGCACATCCGGTGTAGCTGCTGTGCACACTATATTCTATTATTATTACTAATTCTTATTTTATTTTTTATAACCAATGAATCAGAGCTGAGTTAGTAATAATGATGATGAGTAAACATTTGTTAGGTTAAGAAAGTGCCATTGATAGATAAGGACCATGTCTAGGATGATTTCCAGACAGAATGAAGCTTTTTCCGGTTAGAATATATTGTCTAAGGCTAATTCAGAGGTGGGCAGCTGGGGTTGGGGGGGTGCTGGGAATGTGGTGAATGGGAGGGGCTGCGGCAATGCTGCCCACACTTGACGTCCATTACCATACTGCATCTATTCACACCCTTCTAGTTGGTTATCAGCCTCCATTTCCGTTTTCCATCTCCTTCTTCTTAACGTGAATGAATGACCTCATTCTTACTCCTTAAGTATCCTCTGTACAACTAAGTAGCCCCACTTTTGAGCTTCTTTAGTGCTTGATATTTTTTTCTTTCTGTTTCTTGCACTGTCTTCCTGTGCTTTTGACAGTGTTACTCCTCTACTTGGAAACTCTCATTCATATGTGACAGCTCTATTCTTTCCTGCTTCACTACTTCTTTAAAAACTCCTTTTTGTGACTTAGGTTTGTTTCTTTACTCTGAAGATGCAGGTGTTCAGTTACTGTTCTTGGCCTTCTTTCTTATGACACTTATCCAGTTAAGTCAAAAAACTTTTCTAAAAGTACACCATATTAAGTATTATGATATCAGAGACCAAAAAAAACAACAAAGGGCCTCCGTGGTGGCACAGTGGGTTAAGCACAGCACTGTGAAGCTGTCCAGAGCCACTGAAGCACGAGTTCGATACTCGGCCAGGAAGATTCCCACATGGTGCTGCAGACCTTTCCTTCCTCACTCGCTGCTCCCCTCAGCAGTGTACTTCAGCTGATCTGCCTGTTCTGCTCCCCACTCTGTCTGTGGTGAACCCTCTCACTCCCCCCACCTCTGGCCTACACCCCAGCTTGTATGCATAAATAAATTCATCTTAAAAAAAAACACAAATAAACCACAAAACTGCCTTCAATGAGTCACAATGTGCTGAGGGAGACAGAATGTAGTGGCATACCTGTGATTTGGCTCTGATTTGGCATGGATCTTCTATAAGAATGACCCCTTGTGATATTGAGATTTAGATTAAGAAATATGTATTTGGTCTTCCTCCTATTTCTGGCGCAGAACTCATAAAAACCTTCAGTTCTCTCTGGTGAGAGTGATTGTCATGCCAGCCTAGAGTGCCAGCCTGGCACTAATGCAGGTTCCCATGATTTAGGCAGATGGATCCAAGAGAAAGGATGAGTCCTGGAGCCCTTGGTGACTTTCTAGGCTTTTAATTGGTCTCTTTTTAGCTCTGAGGCAACCAGGTACAGGGCAGGCAATGGGGCCGAGGGGCCGGGGGGCCGGGGGGCGGTGGGGCTGGCAGGCCTCCCAGCCCCCAGCAAATCTTCACTCTCTCAGACTCTCTGGTGGCAACCTATGGTCTCTCTGCTACACCCTCAACAGAACTCTTCTCCATGCTCTCTGTTCTCTGCTGCTTCTGCTTCTGCTGCTACTACTTATAAGCCCCGTCTCTGGCCCAGGTGTGCCCACTCATGCACACCCACACCCCGTGCCAGGTGCCCGCCATCAGGCATGTGTGTAGGCCTGCAGTGGTCCATCACTGAGGGGAGGGTGGAAAAACCTGGTAATTCTCATTTACCCTACAGTGATAAAGGTGTCTTGTTAATTAAAGAGGTGACTTTGGAGAAGCACCTAAGCAAGGGGCTGGCTGTCAGTGGAGCCAGCCTTGAAGTTAGAGGTTAGGACTTTTAGTTCCGCCACCTGATTTCCAGGAGAGGAGAGGGGCTGAGGTTGAGCCCAGCAACCATTGGCCAGTGATTTAGTCAGTCATGCTGATGTAACGAAGCCTCTGAAAAAACCTGAAAGGACAGGGTTTTGAGAACTTCCTGCTTGGTGAACTTCTGGAGATCCTGGGCTAGTGGTGAGTTTGAAAGGTTGTAGAAGGGCATCCTTTCTGTCTGCCTTACCCCATATACATCTTACCATCTGCCTGTCCTGAGTTCTATAAAGTATATGTAATGAACTGTTGTAATGAATATACATGAGCCACCTGTAATCCAGCAGGTCAAATGTTTCTGAGTCCTGTGAGCCACTGTAGTAAATTCACTGAACCCCAGGAGAGGGAGTAGTAGGTATCGGTATCTCTCTGTGACAAGCTGGACTTGTCATTGTTGGCCGAATTGGGGTGGGTCAGGATGCAGTTTTGTCAGCCTGAGCCTTTAAACTGACTCTGGTGCTATCTCCTCATGGACAGTATCAGAAAATTGCTTTGGGGTGGGGGTTCCCCTCCCCCACATTGGACTTGCGTGAAGTTTAAATTGGCATGAGAATTACTTTCACCTGAAATTTGATTTGAAGTCCTGTGAAAGAGTTAGCAGTATTCTTCTGAGTTAGCAGTAGAGTAAAAATGGAGGATGGGGTGGAAGGAGGTGAATGTTCCAGGCAGAGGAAAGTGTCTTTATGGGGTAAGTGACTTGTAAAAGTACGATATCTCATTGAACTGTAGTGGGTTGATATGACTGGAACACAGGATACAACTGATGAAGTGAAGCAAAATGAGTGATGTTAGAAAGAAGCCTGTTTCCTGGAACTCTGTGTGTGACATCCTAAAATTTATCAGTATGTGCCAGATTTTGACTGTTATACTTTGACCTTGATGTCAGGAACATTTATTTATATGTAAAACTACACTTGCCCGTTAATAAGGGGAGAGCACTTAGTAAACACAATCTGTTGAATTTAATGTTCTCCTGGAGGTCTATTTTATGATGATGCTGAATTCTAATGCCTACCAGTCCATTACTAATTTAATTCTTTTGATACCCCACAACCCTCACACACATGTTCATCAAGGGGAAAAAAAAGCTATCAAGCTATCATAGCTCACATACCATTGACCCACTTTTGGGAATTAGATTTATGCAAACAACAGTAAAAGGACTTAAGTATATATGTACAAGAATGGTAAATGTCCTGTTGGAGGACCAAAAATGAACAGAAATCCCTGGGTGTTTACCCACAATCAGGAGGCTTTTTTTCTGAGTGATTCAGCAACTGTTAAAAATCTACAGGTCTGTTTTTGTTTGTTAGTTTGTTTTGGGGGTTTACCATGGTGTCTTATTAAGTGAAAAGAAATGAGCTGGTGACGGCTTTGTTTTTATTTTACCTTGCCTTACTTACCTAGGTTTTGGGGTGACACCCTTAGGAATGACTTACGTTGTATTTCCGTTTTTGTTTTGGTTGATATTTTCTTTTTTCACCTTGTTGGATCTCATTTATCTTAAGAATGATGGCCGCCTTGACATCAATAACTTGTGTTGGTACAGTGTTGTTTCTGACTGATATTAAGGTTGCTGAACTAATTTTATAAAGAGCATGGAGTCTTTACCTGAAATTTTTCCGCATTTATTTTTTAAAGTACACAATTCTTCCCCTTTGATCTCATCAAATTCCAGCTGCCACATTCCTGTTTCTCTCAAGGAGAATTATTTGCATCTGAACAGATCCATATAATCCTAAAACCCTTGAGGTGTGCTTATTCTGTAGAACAAATTAATATTTGCATCGGCCAGCTGCAAGAATATCTGGTGTAAAATGCCTTTTTAGTGGTGTTCTTCTGAAAGGAGTTTAATGAATATCCCTAAATGTAGATAGGGAAGAAGAATTTCTGTCGAAACCCCACCAATAAGATTTTTCTATTATTCAGATGCCTTTCTTTTGATTGTTTTCACTTTTTTTTACTACCCTTATTCATATTACAGAATAAGACATTAAAATTATTTTGTTTAGTGTTTTTGCTGTTTGCCATCTTTAAATGGGCATCAGTAAATGGTTTTTCGAAATGGCTCAAACTAAGTAGCTATTAAAAGAGCCTGTTTTCTAAGATGATTATGTACAGTATCAATGTTCTTTTCTGTATGACTTTCAGAATTCCAGTTTTCTCTCCTTTAAACCTTCCTACAGAATGTTGTCAATGTGGCCTGGGAATATTTAGATAGGAAATGCCTTTAAGTCTCAGGATTCCGACTGGGGCTCTCCTGGTCGCCAGCCTCCTGCACCCTTCTCTCTTCCCTTCTCTCTTCCCTTCTCTCTTCCCTTCTCTCTTTCCTTCTCTCTTCCCTTCTCTCTTTCCTTCTCTCTTCCCTTCTGTTTTCCTGCGCTTTGGGTCATTCTATACACCTGCCTCCCAGTCATACCACGGAAGGACCACAGGCAAGAGCTTAAGCTCAAATCCAGTTTTTTTTTTTTTGTGCCTTTTCAACATAGATTAATGATATAAGAAGTTTGAGATAATTAGTTAAAATATTTTAGATATTTCTCCTCTATAGGTTCTTTATCCAGTGATTTGATTGTATTTTCCATTTTGTTTACTTTTTCCTTAGAGGCCTTGTTTCTTCATAGCCTTGCACCTGTAACTCCACTGTAATTTGCATGATCTTCAGTCATTTCTGAGCAATCTGTACCCAGACTTCTCTTTGTTTTTCTTTCAGACTGTTTAATGATGATTATGGTAAGGCTTGCAGTAGCACTATCATGTAAGATTTCATTATGATTATTAATGGTAGTTGAGCGTCAGTTTTTTTTTTTTAACATGATCACTGATAATTGTGATTTTAACTTCTAATGAGAGTAGAAGTCTTTGAAAACACTGTCACCCTTGAATCTAATTAATTACTGAAAGATACTACCATTATTAATGCATGGCTCATTTTTTTTAAGTATAGTTTAAAATCTGGAGCTTTTATTTGCTTCCAGAAATAATTGTACTTATACTCAAAAGCATAATAGAAAGTGGAAATGAATTAATAATTAAAAAAACTGTAAATCTCATTCTTCTCCCTGTCTGTATTAACACTATAGAAGAATCAAATGAAAAAAGAGGCATATTTTACTGGCATGACCAAGTTGTACACAGCCTTTATTTGGTCAAGTTTATTTTGGGATTTGTATGAAGTATGTCTCAACACTTTTTTTTTTAAGATTTATTTATTTATACATACAAGCTGGGGTACAGGCCAGAGGCATGGGGCGGTGAGAGGGCTCACCAGAGACAGAGTGGGGAACAGAACAGGCAGATCAGAAATACACTGCTGAGGGGAGCAGCGGGCGAGGCTGGAGAGGTCTGCCGCGCCATGTGGGATTCTCCCCGGCCGGGCGTTGAACTTGCATCGCGCGCTGCCAACAGCTCCACAGCGCAGCGCTCAACCGCTGCGCCACCAGTGAGGCCCCACCAGTATGTCTCAACTCTTAAGGCCAATGTTAAGTGCAAATGGGGCAAAACACGAATACCTGTCGAGTTATGTTACTCAGATCCAAACAGTGCCCCTTCTATCTGGTTCTCTTGCAGGAGCAATGTCTGATTGAAATGGTAAAATAATGTGAAAATGTATCTTTTATAGGACCCAAATGGAATCTGTTAAATATGTAGGTTTATGAGGTGTGTTAGAAGCATTTATATGTGTCAAGTTCTCATCATGGCAGAGGAGAAACAGACATGCAGAAAGAATTACTAGACCATGTAGTAAACACTGTGATAGAGGCATCAGTTCAGGGTGACAATGGAACACAAAACAGCCTAGAAGAATCAAGAGGCTTTTTGGGGGAAATAAAATCTTACCTGTCTTCACGGTTGGTTAGAAATCAGCCGGATGCACTCGGAAGAAACACAAAGAGGACACACTGGCAAGTATCGGAGGCTAAAATAAAAAATAAAAATAATCCTATCATTTATTTAACGTTTATTATATGTCAGACACTAATTTAAGTGATATATTAAACCATTTCATCTTCCCAGCAAACATATGAGGCCACTATTACTCTTTTAATTGTCTGTATGAAGAAACTGAGACTCTGAATGTTGACAGAAATTCCGAAGTTTACATGGCTTGTAAGTGACAGCAGAGATTTGGACCCCTGCTGTCTGACTACCATCCACATTTTAATCACTCAACTGATAAGCAATAAATATTGATTCCTGGCTAAAATTCTGATTTGGAAAGGAATAAAATACAGCTGGAGAGAACAACAGGCAACAATTTTGTAATGTCTTGTTGAGAAGGTTACATTAGAGCTTCTCAACTATCTATGGTAAGGACCGTTTTTATTATTTTTTAAACTTCTTATATGATGTGGGCTGATATATTTGTAAAATATAAAACCATATGCTTGGATAACAAGGTCATGTTGAATTGTAGAAATGATTCGCTCTGATTACTCCCAGTTTCTGGACTTTCCTAGTCATGGATTGATGATACAATCTCTTGGACTATCTTTGGTTTGCACATTTTGCTTTATACGTTGTGGTATGATTCAGGTTTGTAACCGTTAGATAGTCAGGGTAGCAGTTTAGGTATTGTTGCCTCTGTGGGGAATGAGTTAGAGTCTGGTAAGACTGATCACAACGAGACCAGTTATGACTCAATGATTCTAGTCCAGGCAAGTGATGTCTAGAACCTAAACTGAACACTGGGTGTAGCAATGCAAACTGAGATAGATGGTTTTGAGAAATCTCAGGAATTACAACTGAGTTGGGTCCATGAACTTGGTTCCTCCGTCCTCAGCTTCACCAATGCAGCCCTGTGTGATTGTTCTGCTTTCCTCCTAAATTTCATTTTTTAAAATATCAATCTCAGGAGTTACCCTCTATTCAATTTTTAATCCCCGAACAATTCTTTCCCCTCAAGATGCATAAGTCATCAGGTTTCAGTGAGAACCCTGAGTTCATGAGGTTGTGGGTCTGGCTGGACTGAGGAAGGCCGGATGACCTGGACGGCTGGGAACACGCAAGGCGTGTTTCCTCACTGAACAGGTGTATTGTGTGGAAATGTGGACAGTGGGTCAAGCCGCCCACTGGGTAATGAGTCATTACTTGAGAGGAAGGGTGCCAGGAAGCAAAGACTAAAGCTCTTCAAACAATATAAGAAATGATCCCTGTCTGTCTCTGAACAGAGGGTGGGCTGGCCGCACAGAGTCCTGCTGCAGGCCAGGGGGAGAGCCTCAGGGTGGGGTGGTCTGGAGCAGGGAGGGGGGGAGGGTGCTGGCAGCTGGTTACAAAGCCAGAGTTTCTGCTAGAGCTTTGATACAAGGAAGGCCTCATTTGTGGCAGAAAATAGCTAGGAATCCAATTTGTGTATATTGGTATCAAGGGAATGACGTGCCTAGTACTTCAATAAAAGGTTTACATGTCTAACTTCATTTAATTCTCACAGTTAATTAGCTATGTACTCCTGTTTTGAGAAAATGATGAGTGAGACATGTTAGGAAACATGCCTGAGTTTACAAGGTGGTGACTCTTGTTTTTTGTACTCTGGTTTTGTTTCATGGACACCATGCTCCTTCCAGTTATCCTTAATGCCCAGGCTGCGAGCCTTGATGGGCCTGCAGGTGTCCTTGTGTGATGAGAGCGTAGAACTGAGTGAGCATGACTAAGAGGTTCACTTTCTACTTCATGTACCTCCAGAACGTTCTTCACTATAGAGACTTTTGTAAAGGAGAAAGTTGAAGAGAAATTCTTGAAAATTCAGAAGTTTTCTTCTTTCAACAAATTTTTATTGGTCTTCTATGTGAGGTATTGTTTTAAATGCCTAAGATATATTAGTGAATGAAACAAAGACAAACAATTCACATTTCTAGTGAAGAAGAGCTAGATTATAAAAAAATAGATGTAATAAGTAAATAATAGAATATGAAGTAATATGTTCATGGGAAAAAAAACAGTGTGGAGCATCAGAATTTTGCTTTTCGATAACGTTTCCATCATAAGCATCATTTAACTGTTGACATTGAAAGAAAAAGGGCATCTCTCTACTCAGACTATCTGCTAGTTCTAGAAAACTGTGTTCAAAGTTCTTCTGCAGTTTTTAAGAAGGCCAAATGCTTGGGGGACTTTTCTTTCAGCCAACGTGACCTCTGCCTGTTTCAGCCATTTTCCGTGTCAGCACTGTGACCACACTCACATGGTCCCAGCCTGCTTTGGGGTGGAATTAATGACACAAGTTCTGGTAATCCTTTGGAAGCTCTTCCCTGCTGGTGATTGAGCTCTGAAGACTGTGTAAATGCAATTTTCGATTATGTGAAAATTATGCTGCAGTTTTCCTAATTAAATCCATCCTGCTTGGCCTGACCACATGAGTTGACTTCTGTTCAGTTCCCTGAGGCATGGATTTACCTGATTCATATTCTGGTACCTGTGTGACTCAGAGGACCACATTAGCTGAGAAGCAACTGTCCCCAACTGTAACCTCGTTCCCTTGGCACTTGTTTTGATTCCTTTAGGAGTAAACTGGCATCTTGTGAATTGAATGTTGAATGCAGACTTGGAAATATTGCCTCTCTTCCCCATCATAACAGTGGCAGCTGTATTTAATAAATCCTGTGACCTTTGGGAGCATATTTTTTCCCCTTTTGGCTCTCATCAGGAAAGAAAGACTTCAAGAAAATGTTGGATCCATAAGAGGCGACTTGAATGTAACCAAACAGACAGCTGTTTTATGAACATGCTTTTCTTAATCAAATATGGTCTGTGATGTGCAGAATATCACAGGGTTTGAAAAATCCCAAACTACAGAAGCCTCATTGAGCTGAATACAAGTGCACTGTGGCTTGTAACGGAGCTTAGCGGCTTGTATACTCTGTTACATGCCTAATAAAGTAATAAAAATGTATGAGGGATGAAAAGGGTTGTGAGTTGTGAAACATAAAATTACTGCTGTGAATTAGAATAGTTTATGGAGGTAAGACTACATTTTTCTATGTAGTGTAAAGTACCACTAACTTGCATTTGGTAGAGGACTATGTGCATGCATGCGAGTTTTATTTAAATACTTACGTCTATTTACCCTTCACCCTTATTAATATAATGACACACTTTTTACCAAGGATAAGGCTTTGCTTTTGCTTTTTTTTTGGTAAAAATAATAACTGTTCTATTAGTAGGTCTCTGTGCACACTCAAATTAAACAACCAGTAACATTTAGATAACAGTTTTAAATAAATGAAATCTTTGTTCACACGCCTCATTATTTAGCTGCTGTACAAAGTGATGTGCATTATTAAGCATGAAAACATTAACCAAATGTTGGCATTATTTTCAAACTCTAAAAAAGTAACTTAAATTCAGGTCATGATAATGTGTATCATCTTTTGAATAGTTATTCCATTTCCATGCATGTTGCCCCTGTATTAGTTTTGTCTTATTACAGAAATAAGGACTATAACAGTTACTACTTAATACTTTTCCAGATGTGGGTGGAATGGATTATAAAGACTGTCTACTGCTGTGGAATGCTCCATTATAGGGACCCACATCAATATCAGTCTGTCTAACCTTTGAAGAGTTACAAATAAAATTATATTTAAATATGCAGGAAACAAAATATTCTCATTTCCCTTTTGGCTTTTATTTCTAGTACTAACACACGTATAAAAAAACCTTCATATTTCTTTTCCCAACTTGTGATCTGATTAAAGTTATTGTAACCATACTATGAGTAATCATCTTGTCTTCTAAATAGCATGGTTTTAGAAATTATTATGTGTAGTTAATTCATGTCTATACATTCAGGTCTTGAAAGAATAAGAGATCTGTGTAAAATAAATGTTCTTTTTTTGAAGTCATTCATTCCCTTATTTAATATCCATGTAGTCTTTTTTTTTTTTTAAAGATACTTCTGTGCATTTCATAGTGGACCGTGATTATTTCATCACAACAAAATTTAAAATTTTAGAAATGATTTTTTTATAAACTGGTTATTCTTCATGATTATGAACATAAACCATGCTCTCTGAAAAATAAAAATAAAACTTTGCAAAGTAGGAAGAACCATTAGTCAAATAAAATTATGTGAGTCACTTATGAATAACCACCAGGATAATTTTTTACATATGCATCCAAATTTTCCAATATACCTACATATTAGATACATATGGAATATTGATATAATTCCATTACTCACTTACATGCAAAAGCATGCATTTATTATTTGTATGTATTCACATGTAAACATGTATACTGCTACACAAAGGATTCATAGTATAAAAGATAATTTTATAACCTATTTTCTCTTTCCTTATGGGGACTGGGGATGAGAAATAAGACTTAGTTCTTGTGGACTGGTAGATAACAACACCGTTTGTTTATCCTTTTATTTTTTACAAAAGTAGCCTTTCCATATAAATACAGTAACAATACAGAAAAATAATTACCTTCACATAAGTCTATTAAGTCTGTGCTCCCATTTTGCCCATATTGCAGTTCATACACACTCTTCACATGAGAACCTTCCTTATTTCTTCCTTTTGCTTGAAATACTACAGGGTCATGTCTACTCTTCCGTAATGTCGCAATCAATATTTATGATGGTGAGTACATTATGGATAAGTGCTTAATAATTAATAAGATATTTTGTACCTTTCTGGGGTGAGGCACATGTATTATCCAGGTAGAAAGTCTTCAGGAACAACAGTATTTCTTATCAATCTCATGTGCGTTTAATGAATGAAATATTCATTTCAGTCCCTCTGTGGCCTTGTAGAATATTTCAGGATACCCTTAAGAGAGTGTAGAAGCAAATATGCTTTTCAGCAAATTCTGTGTTTTGGGGGTTTGGAGGATGGTGAGAACTATCTATAAATCTCTGTAAATTATAGATAACTCTATATAGTAAATAATGCAGGATCTTCTATCATGCAAAGCTGAGTGGCAACATCTGTCAAATCAATGAACTACACTGACCCGTGATTATCAAAGTCTGTGGTTTACCTTAGAGTTCGGTCTGAGTGTTGTGCGTTCTGTGAGTTTGGAAAACATCTACCATATAGTTTCATTTAAGGTAGTTTCAGTGCCTTGTGAATTCACTTTCTGATGTATCCAAGTAGCGTTGTAGATTTTTCAGATTTGTACTTGTCAAATGAAGCTCCTTCACTTTCTGATGTATCCAACTAGCGTTGTTGATTTTTCAGATTTGTACTTGTCAAATGAAGCTCCTTCCATGCCAGACCGAAATTGGAAGTCCAAAGTGTTTACATGGAATATTTCATATTAAAAATAGATATCATGTGTTATAAATCAACTAATTTCTGTTAGGAAATAAGTAGCTCTCAGTGTCAGTTCTTTTTAGTTAAACAAAAACCCTGGATGTTTGGTTACCTTTTAAAATTTTTGGAAGGAGAATTTCTTTTTTTTTAATGGGAGGAATAATCCTTTGGTAACAGTCTCTCAGTAGGATAAGTGACAAAAATTTACCTTTTTAAAAGGTGTATATAGCAAGACAAAACAAACATTGCAATTAAAAGTATGGTATTTTTGTTCCAAGCACTTAACAAACTCAATTTTGCTAATGTGTCGTGATTATTTACATTCCCTATAGTCTTCTTATAAACACTGTTTATTCTCCACATCAGTCTCTTTTTATGTGATTTGTTGTTTGCTTCATTTATCTTTGTAGTCCAGTACTGACAAAAGATGGCATACATTGAAGAAATAAACTTTATGATTTTTAGATTTTTTTTATTTTTGCATA
Organism: Scalopus aquaticus; assembly: GCA_004024925.1. NCBI lineage: Eukaryota > Metazoa > Chordata > Mammalia > Eulipotyphla > Talpidae > Scalopus > Scalopus aquaticus. The sequence goes on from PVIJ01007531.1 coordinate 53,332, forward strand.
GTATCTGTATGTCTCCCACTGGGGAAAATAACAAGCAAACATTTATATGTAATATCTGTAATATTATATATAAGGGACACTGAGTGTTGAACAAGCATTTTATACAATTTGATCTAGGAGAAAATACTTGAAGACAATTACTAAAATGCTTTTATTTTAATGGGAAATTCTTGCCAGTAAAAGAACTAATATATTTTGTCCACAAATATTGGCAAAACAATATTGATTCCTTGTTAATATTAATTATAGTCCTTATAAAACAACATATGATTAAAGACGAGCATATTATGAAGAATTTCAAATCCATTTAAAGAGTCAAGACTTCAGTTTCAGACCTGACTATATTTAAGTCATTTTGTGACTTAATGAATGGTTAATTTATTTTCTAATTTTTAATTGTCACCCCGGGATATAGGTCAGTAACATCTTTTTTCCTTATTTTTATAGATAGTAAAAAGTTTATTCAAAATTCTTCACTACTTTTTACTAGAAAAACATGATTGCTTTAGGATACTATATTTTATGAACTCTATATATCAACATTTTTTATATTGTAAAAATAATTAAGGGAGAGAAACAGGAGATGAACTCAGAGACTTGGGATCCAGGTCATTATAGGGTAATGGGAAATTGTAAGAACATGGACTTTTATTCTGAAAGTAATGGGAACTCTTTGGAGAGTTTGAGCAGAAGAATGACAGAATTTTACCCCAGGTTCAAAAAGATCATTCTTCCTGCTGTGTTCAGAACAGATGATAAGATTGCAAGGTATAAAACAGGGTGAGTGGTTACATCTTAAAATGAAAAAGAAGTAGTAAAGATGATAAGAAGTGATCTAATTTTAGATGTATTTTTTAGATTGTATTTTCATGATAAAACTTTCATTTTCAGGAAATGATTAGTTGTGAGATGTGAGGTAAGAGTCAGGAATGTTTCAAGATATTTTGATTAAGCAGTTGCATAGATAAGTTGCCATTTACTCCCAGAAGAAAGTCCCCCCATCCGTGGTTTATAGTCATATGGGCAGCTTAAGTGTTTAAAAGACATCCTACTAGAGATGGAGCTAGATATAAGTTTGAAGTTCAGGAGCTAGGTCAGAATTAAAAATATCATCAAGATATAGATGTATTTAAAACTATGATACTGAAAGATATCACCAAAGAAACTGTAAATGTAAGCATAGAAGTGAATCAATTACCAGAGAAGGATTCTGCTTTCAGTTTGCATTTCTCTGATGTTTAATGAGGCTGAGGCCCCTTTTTGTATGTTAGCTGTCCTTTCAGATTTTTTTTTCTCTAATGAATTCATTTATAAGAACTTGAAAGCATATCAATGGGAAAAAAAACCAAAAAACAGAACACCAGAGGCTGTCAGAAAACCTTGGGTAATGTAATATGTATATAAGTGAAATTCCAGAAGGAGAGGAGAGAGAGCCAGACCATTTAATCACACATTGGTTGAAAACTGTTGAGAATGTTTGAAAGATATAGACCTATGTATCAAAAAAACTTAGTGAACTTGAAGCAAGATAAATACAAATTTAGATAAATATACTTGGAGATCATTGTCAAACATGTGAAATGAAAGAAAGAGAAGAGAAAATATGAGCTGTTGTCAGAAAAGAAGACATAGCCTTTAGTGGAAAAGCAGTGGGTACTTGCTTTTCATCAGAAATAATGAAATTGTAATACACATGCACACCATGGACAATTCCTTGAGTTTTGGGGGGACTCCTATATCCATAATCAAATATGATAATAGAACTTTGGCTAACAATGTCTTCAGGAAGCTGAGCCACAGCTTGTGCAACAATTAGTCCATAATAATCAAGACTTAGTGACAGCCAGTTTTCCTGTTTTGTTCACGTTTCCAAGTCAGTGTCAACCAGTAAGCCAAATGTGCATCCTAACCAATCACATTAAAATGCAGCCATTTTTTCCAGGCCAGCAGCCTTCTATCAGAGTATACAGAAAACCTTCTTTTTTGTTCACTTTGAAGTTTTCCACCTCCCTTACTGCCTTTGATTTGTATCAAATGCAAGGTATATTTATTTCCTATTGTTTCTGTAGCAAATTACCCCACATTTAATGGCTTAAAACAACATAAATTTATTTTGTTACAGTTCTGGAGGTAGATGTCAGCAATGGATCTTATAGGGTAGAGGTCCTTGTGCAGGTTCTACTGGAGGATCTGTTCCTTATCTTTACCAGTTTCTCGGGGCTGTCCACATTCTTGGATTTGCGGCCCTATCACTCTGACCTTTGTTTCTGTTGTCACATCTTTTCTGACTGATTCTGGTCTTTCTTCTTTAAGTGCCTTTGTGATTATATTTGGCCCAACTGTATTATCAAGCTTAACTTCCTCATCTTAAGGTCCTTAAATTAATCGTATCTGTAGAGTTTCTTTTTCCGTACAAAGTAACATTCAAGGATTGAGACATAGTCATTTGTGATGGTTAATTTTTTTTTAAATTTATTTATTTATGCATACAGGCTGGATGTAGGCGGTGACAGAATTCACCAGAGACAGAGCGGGGAGCAGAACAGGTAGACTGACTGGACTACACTGCTGAGAGGAGCAGCAGGCGAGACAGGAGAGGTCTGCTGTGTTGTGTGGGGAGCCCTCTGGCCACGGCTCAAACTTGTGCTGCAGTGACTGTCTCCTGTCTCACCAACTGCTTCTCTGGCCAGATATCAAACTCGTGTTGCAGTGGCTCTGGATAGCTTCATAGTGGTGTGACTTAACCCGTTGTGCCACCAGGGAGGCCCTTGTGATGGTTAATTTTGTGTGTTGACTTGAATGGGCCATGGGGTGTCCAGGCATATGGTGCAAGATTATTTTGTGTGTCTGCAAAGGTATTTTTGGATGAGATTAACATTTGAATCTGTGATTGAATAGAACAGATTGCCCTACCCATTAAACTCAAACGCATACACACTGATTCTATTATGACGGTATATATCCATTCATCTATCTACCTAACTTCTGCCTACCTACCTACTGCCTGCCTTCCTCCCTATTTGTGTATCTCCTATTGGTTATGCTTTTTTGGAAAAAGTTGACTAATAGAAAATCTTTAGAGATCACTGTTTGTCCACCATGTGGGTGATGGTGGATGACTCTTTCACAATAGCAAGCTCTGAAAGTAGACTCTGCTCGCTCTCATTCAGTAGTCTTTGTTTATTCACACCCTGCAAATGGAATGTCCTAAGGACATTCTGTTGAGTGTGTAGTGTAAAGGGTATTAAAAGAGCATTTGCAGCATTTCGAGTATTACTTTTTACAGTGTTAGGCAAAACAGAGAAAGTACCTAAGTGGACTTCAGAACATCTCTCTGAGCAGCTGTCAGTACACGTCTAGGAGCAGGCCTACCCTGTGATCCCTTGAGTATTCACCACAGAAGTCAGGAGCACACGTAAGGAGAACTGATTCTGGTATCTGGAGAGATGCATATGACTGCTGGTAGGGAAGTTACTGACCCAAACATGAATCACATGCATAGTTGACTTTACTTTGAGATACTATGTTATCATAAAAACTGTTTTTTTAGTGTAAATACCAATTCTATTGATCAAAGTTCAGTCATCTATCTATATACATACATACATACATATATAGAGAGAATGTATGTATAGTATATATAATATATAGTATCAATTACAACCCCCCCCCTACCCCCCCGCGCACACAGTTCAGTCTTCTTATTCCCCGTAGTTTTGTTGTATAAAATTGTGAGCACTGGAATGGCCCACGTAAGGGTCCTAAGGAAAACAGAGGGTTAGGTTCCTGGGAGTTTCTGTCTATCAACCAACATGTTCTGTATGTTTTTCTCTTTACAGACACTTTCTATAATACATATTTCTTACAAACAGCTACATAGTATTTGAATGGTTCAAAGCCAAGGGCTTTTGAGGCCATTTATGTTATGTAAATTCCAGTGCTAAAGTCCTTGTAAAACAAGCCTGTTACATCATCATCAAAATTATCAGGTGGCAGATATTTTTAAAATTCTTCTGCAGCCTCCTGATCCGTAGAACCTGCCTCGCCTGCAAGTTGAACATTTTTCATGCCATATCACCTTTTGTAATGTGTGAGACAGCCAGCGCCAGCTGAGAAGGATTTAACAGTTTCCTGGGTAACATGACTCATTTTCTTAGGTGTTGAACCTCACAGCCATCCTGTCCACTGTTTTTATATTTTGTTTTGTTTTTCTAATTCAGTTGTTGTCTCGTGAATCTACAAATTTAACTGCTTTTCTGAAGGTTTACACATTGTGGTGGTTACTTTAGCACTTTCCGAAACATCTTTCATACAGACTGGCCAACTGTGTCATATTATTGATTTGTTAATTGAATTCATGGTCAGCAGCACTTACTAAACCTAAGTGAAGTTTATCTCACACGCACGTTTTCTCTGCAAGGCACATCACCGCCTGCTTGGCTTACAGTATGAGACTGCACTTGAGCACTATGCTGGGGAAGATTTGAAACAGAAAAATCACCAATGAAAGGTACAAAACCCACAAAATCCGTGGCACTAAACAGGCCACAAAAAAGACCCTTTCGGACATGTGAACTGTGGCGAGAGATCGATCACACCAGAACTTGCAACTCAGGCAAGTCCAGATCTTCCTAGCTATGTGCTGGTCTGTGAAAGTGCCCTGAGCACTGGTTTTGTGGTTACAGGTAAATTGCAGCAAGTTGACAAAGGCACAAATACAGAATCCTCAAAGAATGACAATTTGACTGTGTGTGTGTGTACACATGTGTGTAGGCATTGGAACTTACATGGAGGTCAAATCATGCAAAAATTTTCAAATCCTGAAAAAAGACCTCAGACCTTTCCATTGCAGTAGTAGGCGAAATGGACAAAAGTCCCTGATCTGATGAAGCTTATATTGGGTGGCATATTACTATATGGGACTTCTTACACCTGAATATAGGTGTGTTAATTTTAATTGTAGCAGCTCCTATGACATTTTGCATTTCATGTTCTTACCTTCCTAAATTGTTTCAATATATGTTTTCTTAATCTGTTTTAGTAAAGACTGCATCTCACAACTATTTGAAGAGCTCACAACAGACCACCCGAGAGCAGAAAATAGGTTCCCAAGCTTTGATAGGCTGCTGAGAAGTGGGGTGCTATTTCTTCCCTTGAGAGCCTTAACATTGCTTTAATCCTGTGCAGAGCCCACTGTTGACAGAATAGCTTACAAAAACTGATACTGAAGAATACTTGCTATCTGAAAAAAAATTAAAAAATAAACATAGTGAGAAAGGTCCTACTAGCTATCAGTTAGGATGGCAGTCAACGTACTTGTGTTAGCCTTGTTCTCTGGTGTGATTTGCTATTTTTATTATCATAAACTATTATTATATAATAATTATTATAAATATATGATGTAATAAATTTATTATTTTATTATTAAATTGAACACAAAAATGAGAATTGTGCATGGAAGTTTATATAGTTTTTAGTTTTTTTTCTTTTTTATGAACACATTCTATACATGGTCTATGGGACTGGAGAAAGCAAAGCAAATTCAACAACTCCAATGGTCAACCAAGTATTTCAAGCCAAGAAAATGTAATGGTAGAGAGCGCATAGGTGAACTATTTGTATGTTTAGTTTACACAACCTAATTGAAATATTTTCAACTTTCATCTCTTCTTTGAGTGAAAACCATATCTGACACTTAGCAAAAAGCAAGATTGTTTTAAAAGGCTTGAATTTTATAGTTTCATTCAGACACCAAAAGAATTGTTGGAAATTGTTGACTATATATGGATAATGCCAGAATTGTTTTTTGCTAAGTGCCTGAGAAAAATATTACACATCACCATTTGATTCTATTTAGTTTATCTATAATCATGCTGTTTAAAGATAGAGTAATTCCTACTAAACACATTTTATTCTTTAAAAAAATCACTCTGTGGGTTATTATTTCAGTATATAATCTTTAGAAATTTATATTGGTGAATCTTGACATAATACTGATATCCATGTCAATTACAATCTTTGTTTTTTTTTTTTTTATAAATAGGTGGTAAATTGCTCTGATTTGGAGGAGTAGTGAATCACAATAATGGTGTTATATTTTTTCTAGATATCTTGCAGTCTCATAAAATATCATTATTTTTATTGCCTCCAAGTAGCAACTAAACAAATCTTAACTTCACTAGGCAAGAAATCAGCATAGCGTCATTGTATCCTGCTACTAAACTCTTTATTTGTGTCAGTAATAATATAATACATTTCATATCTATTCCAGCTTAGATTTTCATACTTCTTTCACATATATGCTTGATGATATTATAGCTTTTAGGAGAAATAACTGAAAAGTTTATTCAAAGTAAAAGTACAATCAATTCATCATGTGGCTAACACAGCAAATGTAATAGAAATATAGGTTGCAGTTTAGCAAGTACCACAGACCTGCAATCCTTGGGCACCTTCTTCCATTTCAGTATATACTGGTTCCCTTTCCCAAAGAGTTTTGTTTTCCCCCTCACCATCTAGATCACATGGACATTATGAATCTCAGTTAAAACATTTGTGTGAAGTATTTCACACTGATTTCCTTTTATGACCTATATGACAATTGAGTTTTTATTATGGTCATAGCCAAGTAGTGTGATACTTTTCTGGCTTCACCTGCTGATAACTGCAAATAGATCCGAATTACAACAACATCCTAAATCTTGTTGATCTGAGTTCTCCTCACCTATTTGAGATTTTTCTCAGAATCTTTTCCTAAAATATTTTGAAAATTTCCCAAGTGCATTTACATGTTGCCTAATTATCTTTTAAGGTACTGCTAGTTTTGGGTTCATAGTTCGATCATTTTTTCTTAAAGGCCCTAGAGGATAGAGTGATCTCATATGTGAGTAGTGTTGCTGTTACGGTTCAGAACAATTTCATGTCAATGCCATTTGTCCTCCCTGCCCTTCTGCTTTCCCCCATCAATCAATGCCAGCTCATGGACTCTCTGCGTTCTTTTACACCAATAGGGAAATCCCTTCCACTGTCAGAAAGCTTACCCAGTGCTGAGCTGTTGTGTTGGCAATGCACGCATTCTCACTTATCATTTCTAAATGCTTAATAGTTGCAAACTCAAATGTAAATATGTTCTATTTGTCTTCTACAATTAATACCTTTAACAACTACGCAGCACAGGATGCAAGCACTGTGTGGTGGTTCTCAGCCTCCACAGGTGGTGGTGCCAAATGTTTGCTAATTTGAGAGTCTTCCAGAACTGTAAAAGGGAGCTCAGAGAATCATGGATCAGAGCCGTGGCACTACCCAGGACTTATGTTTTCATACCTAAGAGTGTTCCAATCATGATAATTTTTCATCTTTACGGGATCATTGTTTTTGCTTTTACCCTAAGGGCTTCCACTGCTTGAAATCTTCCTCATACTCCAAATCGGTGTCAGTCTGGTGGTGTTGCAGATTTGCTCAGTTTTTGTGTATGGTTACCTTTGTTTTGAAAACATTGCAGAGGAGATTCCTTGAGGCTTGAAGCTGATGATTTCAGAGATGGCTATGGAGGAAGTAGTTGAACTGTACCAGCATGAAGTATCACAACTTGAGGGACCCAAGCATCCATAGTTCTGTAGTAAGGTTTTATGGGGGGAGGTTGATCCAGCACTGGTGCCCAGGCTGAGCGCCTTCTAGCAGTCTGTGGTCCTCATCACTCCTTCTGGTCTCTCACCTGCAGAGCTTGGATCCATACTCTCCCTGCAACCAGCGCCCCCTTGCTGTCGAGGCCTCCACGCGTGGTCAGGGCACGTCCTGTCTCTCTCCAGCCCCAGAGGCTGCTAGGGACCTTGCCAACCTTCATCCCAGCCCTCTGAGGCACACCCCTCCCACAGGCTCTTTACCCAGCATTGAATCTTGAAGTGATTTCAAAATTTTATCTAAGGATTTTGTTTTTTTTATTTTAAGTGACACTGGTTAGAAACCATTATATACAGAAACACTCCTTTATAAAGCCACTAGTGGAAAAAGCAAGTACTACAAACCTAACTGTTAATTGGTGCCATAAAAATCAAGATAATGTGCTGGGGCGTAGAAATAGGAAGTGACGTAGGGTTCTTGGATCCCTTTGAGAATGACTTCAGCACCTGAACTTGCCACAAGTCTAAGGCACCTTCTGGTGGGGACCTGTAGGAAAGGGTCAGTAGGGACCAAGCAAGTCTGAAAGGAAAAGAGGAAAATCAAAATACAAGTCAAGATAAATGCTGCCATTATCAGCCTCCCCAGAGGTCTCCCGCCCTTCTCTTTCAAGTGTCTCCTTCCAGGTCCCCCAAGTGTCTCTGGTACAAGTACAAGGCTGAAGAATAAGTGCAGCTTCTTCACTTGTCTCTTTGGTCCACACGCCTCCTCCAGGCCTTCTTTCTCCCTTCCTTTAGTCTCCTCTGTCGATGCACTGCAGCTTCTCCTGGATGCTCAGCCCCACCCTTCCATAGGTGAGGCAGGGAACTCGGCCCCTACCATTTCTAGGCATATCACAGTGAAACATAGCAAGTAAAATTTTTGCTCTGGCTGGTGGCTACAGGAGGCAACCCCTCTTATTCTTTGCAGTGGCTCTTCCCCAAATTCAGGTTATTTCTTCGAATGCATATATTGAGTAGTACACAGCTACAGATGCGGAAAGTACCCTCTACAGATCTCTAGAGTTCCATCTAATTCTTTTCTCTCCGACACTCTGTCCTGTGAGCTCTGGTTGCTTTGACTGGCCCAGATTTCCATCTCTGTCTCTTCCATTCCTAGGTCCATGCCTGCCTTCCATAGCAGCCTCAAGAAAATGTCCTTAAGGCAATAAGTGCAGGCGATCTTGATGCTAAACTCGTTCATTTCCCTGATGGGTCATTGTCCTTAATTGCCTATGTCCATTTCCTTAAAAGAAAGTTTCTTTTTCATGTATTTTGCCTGATCTTTTATTTGTTTCATGTGTAATGATAGATCTGGTTATTCTTGTTCAGAAGCAAAAATCTCTATTAATATTTTTAAAATCTACCTGTCCCTCCACCATGGAAACCTAATTCTTTTACTCTATGAGTAGAAATCTATATACTTTTTGCACTGATGGTTCATTATTATTTTTTCAAAATTAAGTTTTATAAAATTAAGTGAAATTTGCCTCAATTTCTAACTTTAAAAATTCTGGATGGGCCTCCCTGATGGCGCAGGGTTTAAGTCTCAGGGCTATCAATCTATCCAACCACTGTGGCCTGAGTTCTATCCTTGGCCAGGGAGCTGACCCACATGGCCTAGCAGACCTCTCCTGTTTCACCTGCTGCTCCCCTCAGCAGTGTATTTCAGTAGATCTGCCTGTTCTGCACCCCACTCTGTTTCTGGTGAGTTCTTTCACGCCCTGTCCCTCCCCCTGGCCTACACCCTAGTTCTTGTATGAATAAATAAATAAAAATAAATATTTTTTAAAAAATAAATAAATCTTTTTTAAAAAGATTTATTTATTTATCCATACAAGCTGGGATACAGGCCAGGGGCTTGGGGCGGCGAGAGGGTTCACCAGAGACAGAGTGGGGAGCAGAACAGGCAGATCAGAAATACACTGCTGAGGGGAGCAGCAGGTGAGGCAGGAGAGGTCTGCCGCGCCATGTGGGAATCTCCCCAGCCGGGCATTGAACTCACATTGCCGCTGCTGACAGCTCCACAGCACCGCGCTTAACTGCTGTGCCACCAGGGAGGCCCCTAAAAATAAATCTTAAATAAAAATTCTGGATTTTTTTCTTTAATTCATGGAGAAAGAATTCTGCTTTCCTAATTCTAAGTATTCATGTGATTTGAAATCAGCAAATGCTGACTTTGGAATCTGTTACTGTGCCTTTCATATGCTTGTTGTCTTCATAGCATCAATTACTCCATTTCCCTTGAAGAGTTTTATGATTCCCATTTACTCATTCACTCAATATATGTCAAGCTTGGGGAATAAGGTGATAAATCAGACACAAGTCTTTGTCCTGTAGTAGAAGGCCATGTTATTAACAAGTGAATGTAATAAAATGCTAATTTCCAGGTAGTTAAACACAACTTCTCTGCTAATCATTGCAGTATTTTAAGTATAAGATGCAGGGACACTGAACAAAACCCAGGTCCTGGTAAGGGCAGATTTTGTGAGGATACTGTTTATTCTTTTTACCTTCCTGAGAGCTACTGTTGCAACTGGAATAATTACCTACATCTTCATTACTTTGATTAATTCTTCCATCCAGTTTATGTATAATTCTGTGACCAACATTAATTGGGGAGAACCGATCATGAGATGAATGCAAATAAGTTCTTTAATATAAATAAAACAATATGAAAAATTTAAGTGTGAACTTTAAGAAGATGGGATTTTTAAAAAAACATGCTGAGCATAGCTGAATGCCAGTTTTGAAATATTAAAGGTCTCTTTTATAGCAAATGATGATATAAACATATTTAATAAGTGAAGGGATGTTGGAGGACAGGGAAATTTTCCCCATCCCATCTGGGTTCTTGTGAGTCTGGAACAGCTGAACAAATTAATATCAGACAGATTAGTTAAATAGGATAAAGTTTAAAACATACATATGGAAAAATTACATAGTTGTAAATTCTAGGGAATAACGGAGCAGACCAGGGATATTTATTCTACATTTTGGAACCTGAGGCATCAAGTGGGGAATGCTTTACATGGCAGACAAGGAGGGGGAATCTCATCCTGTCTCTGCTTTGTTTTTTTTTAAGGATTTATTTATTTATGCATACCAACTGGGGTACAGGCCAGAGGTGTGGGGTGGCGAGAGGGTTCACCAGAGGCAGAGTGGGGAGCAGAACAGGCAGAGTGACGGAAATACACTGCTGAGGGGAGCAGCAGGTGAGGCAGGAGAGGTCTGCTGCGCCATGTGGGAATCTCCCTGACCAGGCTTCAAACTCTGGTCACTGCTGCTGATAGCTCCACAGCACAGCGCTTAACCGCTGCGCCACCTGGGAGACCCCTCATCCTGTTTCTGAAAGGACATGTTCACTGATAAACCTACAACTGGGTGAAGTCTCCCCAGACTACACTCCTGTGGGTCATGAAAGGGGGAGCAGTAACTGCTTCTCTGATTAGGGGAAGGATAGATATGTAGGGAGTGAGCATCTCTACTTCAGTTGGGGAAGGGCCAAGGACTTAGGCCAGGAGAAAAACTCCTCCTCAATCTTCAAGGCCCTTAACTGCTCTCAACTCGAAATCTGCATCTTTTAAGTGAGGATCATCTACTCCAGAGGCTCACAGACCTCTCTTGATCGTTAGTTCTCATACCAAGAGGAGACACATATACTAGGCACATTTCAAATTAAATATTTAAATACACAGTATTTTTTCCATTGTTCTCTGTGGAAATCTTTAATCTCCTAATCTCTAGGATTAAGTGTCCTAGAGACAATACATTAAACTGTCACGCATCTGGTCTTTTTCTTTTACACTGTTGTGAATGTTTTTGCCCTATTTTGTTTGCCCTTAAAATTCCTTCTTGCACTTGAGCATCTATCCAATTTATGTCTGTTGGCCTCAGGCAGCTCTCTTTTCACTGAATTATATGTTCTTTCTAGCATATAGGGGCAGAGATATCTATGCATGTTTTTGTCACTTTCTTGGAATAAAAGTCACTTTTGGTGTAATAAATAATACAAATATATCTCCTATTTTGTTTTCCATTACTCATCCTGTTTAATGCAAATTAATATTAAACTTTCAGGTTTTGTACCTCGTTATCTACATGTACATTTCAGGGTAGAGAGAAACAGGTAGAGGACTGTGCATTGCATAGTTAGAAGGAAGTTAGTGTCCTTTACACTAATCCTTTTATATCATTGACTGGTTTATTTTGGAAGGCTTCTGTCACTGTTTCCTCATTATTAAAAAAGAGGACAAAATTTCTCACTAAATCACACCAGCCTCTGAGCTGGAAAAAAAGATGAACTAGATCAAATAGTATGATCTATTGAAGTCAAACAACCTTATGGCATCAGAGTTTGTAATTGGGGTGGTCAAAGATTACTATCTCAGACACCTAATGTGTGAACCATATGAAAAAAAAAAAACTTGATTGCAATTCCCCGCCATGATGCTCTATATTTGAGTCACCTGCCTTCTGATCGAATCTGCAAAGTCACATCGAAACTCTAAATTATTGATAACTTAAGTCAAAGGTCATAATAGATTGTCATGGACTTCTACTCAAGAGCGAACTGGATGGTGATTTTCTAATTTGTGCAAGTAACTAAAATTCCTATGAACCCTTCTTTATTCCTACCTGGTCATAAGTAATCTCTCTTTACCTTTTTTCCTCTAGGCTGCACTCTCTTTGAGGGATGGTCTATTTATTTTTGAGGGATTTTTCTATTTATTAATATCTTCAAAAACTAACACTGTGCATTGTACCTGGAAGGTACCCATAAATATCAGTTGAATGAATTAATAAAGCTCAGTAATTAAGACACTTTTCATGATTCCATGGGTATAGATCTCTCTTTAAACGTGTCTCTCTCTAGCCATGTGTACAAAATGAACAAAGCTGCTTGCAGAAATGATCCCTATCCTAGATTTCCTCAAAGGTGGAAGCAATGAGGGCTAGTCTTTGTCCATCCCATAATCAGTGACGTGTTAACCTCTTTGCCCTCTTACCTTTAATAATAACCTAAGCTTCCTTCTATCGTTTTTTGAGAGATATATTAAATATCTTGTCTACAATTTTGCCTCAGCCTAGAAAAGATGTCCCCCTAATTACAGGTCCTAAGTGGATTCTATCATTTAAAGCTAACTTGGAATCAAATAGGAGTGAAGGAATCAAGGAGGCTTATTTAGCACTTAATCTTGTTGGGAAAAGCCTAAATTGTGTTGTTCTGCATATCTGAGGATAAAATGACTAAGGGGAAAGAAAGTGCTGCAGAAAATGCTATTTTTTTTTGGTCTGCAGTTGATAAGGGAGGACTTGCAATCTTCATAATCCCATTAAATATAAGCATTATGGAGAGATGGAGTATGAGAACTCGGGGGTAGTCAGTTACTGTTCACATTTTGAGCACTCGCTCACTGTTTGTTTCAGTTTTCTCATGTAAAATATGGGTAATGAAAATAAGTCTCAACCTGTAGGATTTTCCTTCTAATACAAGAAAAATGCTTAACATAGCCAAGTAGATAATAAGTACTTGTCAGATACTAGCTATTTTTTTTTTTTAATTTCTGAATGAAAATCAAAAGCTAGTTTTCAGTTGCATTTTCTGCTCAAATGGGATTTGAATATAAGGTTTTCACTTTTCGGGGGGTTATGGGCTTTCTAGCTCTGGTTTTCAAACTGGGACTGTCTGTTAAATGCAGACTCCTGGGCAGTTCAAAGAACATATTTATAGCCTACATCCCAGCTCCAGAGGTTCTGATTTAATTGGACTGGGGAGTGGCCCAGATGCTGAATATTCATAAAGTCCCAGGTGATTTTAATGTGCTGCAAAGTGTGAGAGCAGTTGTATAGAGTACTGTTATTCAGTTACAGGGACCAAAAACCAGGTCTGTTTTCCTAAAATTTTTTAAATTTTAATTTTGTGTTTGTGATAATACCTTAGAAAAAGTCGGTTTCAAGAACTCAGCTACATCTTGCTTCTATATTTTATTTATGTAACCTGCTCTCAGATTGCCAAGTTGAAATATCATATCTGCAAAGAGTCTAAGTCCTAATAAGATATTGCCTTTACTCCTGAGGTCAGTGCAAGCAGGTTTTCTTTTTTGTAGTTGCTTCTTGATATTGTCATCATCACTTTCCCAACTGTATTCATTTCCATTGCTGTAAAACAAATAACCACAGATGTATCAGCTGAGAGCAACAGCAATTTAATTTATAAGCTCACAGTTCTTTAAGTCAAAAGTCAGGACATGAAGTAGCTGGATTACTTGCAAATGTTCTTACAGGAATGATTTCAATGTGTCAACTGAACTGAGTTCTAATGAAGAAAAATCATTTCCAAGCTCATTCTTGCTATTGGCAGAATTCAGTTCCCTTGGTTGTAGGTTCAAGGTCTGCATTTCCTTGTTGACCATCAGTGTCCACTTTCAGATCATAGAGGCTGCCTACAGCTACACCATTTTCTTTCTTCCAGATGATGTAGGAACCATCTTTTCTAACTTCCTTATGAATAACCAGAAAAACTCTATGGATTTAAAGAACCCAACTAGGCATAAATGTAATCATCTTCTATCCCTGGTTCTTATAGGCTGGCAAATAATCAAACAAGCCTCAGACAGAATGATAACAGAAAAAAAAAAGCCCAAAAGAAGTCTGATAAAAATATGTATACTTCCTCTATACACAGGAGACATTCAGCACGACTGAGTAACTCACCACATGGCTTTAGAAACCACAATTTAACAGAGACAAGGGAGGTGGTGTGTGTGGGGGGAGGGGTGGGGGTAGTCAGGAAGTTTACCTAGGAAGGCACAGTAAGCAAAAGGTATGCAGGTTTAAGTTCTGCCTTCTCTACTAAATAGAAATAAGGATGTTAGGTCTTCTCAATAGTTAGGAGACCCCTTGCAGAGATAACTTTATATGTAAATGTATTTTTCAAAAGGAATCTCCACCCAACCTTCAGAGCCCCTCCCAGAAGATCAACCTTTTGCCCAAGAGACATATTTTAGATTCGCAGATTTGGGCCTCCCAGGTGGCGCAGCGGTTGGGCGCTGCACTGTGGAGCTGTTGGCCGTGGGCGATGCCGGTTCGATGCCCAGCCGGGGAGAATCCCACATGGTGCGGCAGACCTCTCCTGCCTCACCCGCTGCTCCCCTCAGCAGTGTATTTCTGATCTGCCTGTTCTGCTCCCCACTCTGTCTCTGGTGAGCCCTCTCGCCACCCCGCGCCTCTGGCCTGTACCCCAGCTTGTATACATAAATTAAAAAAAAAATTCTTTAGATTCGCAGATTTTTGCTCTTCTGCAGACTCAGTGTGGCAGTTACTTCACTTATCTGTGGTCCAAGGTTTGTCTTTATGGAGGTGAGATAAACCTGGCAATCTCAGCCCATGAGTGACATACTGGACTCCATCCCACATCTCCACACCAGTGTGCCATGAATTGCTGGGAAAGAGAAAGGAGCAAGTGGCCATTGTGTGGCGAGGGGTATGTGGCAGGCTGCTCCTGGTCACCCACGGCTTGAGTGCTTTGGTGAGCGGGACAACCCAGCTCTCATCAGAGATGATGGTAGTCATATCTGGACTTCACGGTGGACTATCCAGCTTGGAAGGTGCATTGTGAATTTTGGGTCTCTCTTTCTTCCCAGTCCCCTGAGCCCTGCCTACCTATTGCTTGTTTATCCTTGGAGAAAATGTCTTGAACTTGTTCTCTTGGCGGCTCAGATCTGGACCCTGCCTGTCTGGCTGGGCATTTGCCCACAAAGGGATGGGTCTTTTTGTAGTTGGGTTGTGAGTCTGTTATTTGACAACATTTCTCCCTCTTTTCTCCCTCTCACTCCCTTTATCTGTTAAAAAATCTTTGAGGCACTAGAATTTCCTTATCTTGCTCTGATGCACATGGGCAACAAGCTCCATTAAAATAGGCAATATGGATTTTTCCTCTTAACAGTTTGGGGTCCCTGGGCACCCCTTGGCTTTGCCTGATAACAGTTTTGGTTCCCTGACTGGGAATGTGCCTTCCAGTAACAATACTTTCAGTCACCTAAGCCTAAGTAATGGACTGAGAGTGCTAAGAGCCCTTCTTTAACCTCCTTCACCAGGGGATACATTTCCTTTATTTAAAGGTTCACTCATAACCACTTGGATTGTTGGACTATAGTGGGCCCTCTGAGAAGATGCTTTAGTCTCAGAAGGAAGATTATCTTATTACGAGAAATATGTTGAAAATCTCATTTTAGGGCCTCCCTGGTGGCGCAGCAGTTAAGTGCTGTGCTGTGGAGCTATCGGCAGCTGTGTCGTGAGTTCGACGCCCACCAGGGAGATTCCCACATGGCGCGGCAGACCTCTCCTGCCTCGCCCGCTGCTCCCCTCAGCAGTGTATTTCTGTCAGTCTGCCTGTTCTGCTCCCCACTCTGTCTCTGGTGGACCCTCTCACCGCCCCACACCTCTGGCTTGTACTCCAGCTTGTATGCATAAATAAATAATAATAAAAAAAGTTTTTAAAAAAGAAAAAGAAAATCTCATTTTCAAAAAAAGTATTTTGAAAATGATCCAAGTGAAACAGATCATGAACATTCTGCTCCCCTAGGTAGAAGCTGTAAATAAAGATGAAGATTACTTATGCTGGAAAATGACACTGATTAAATATAGACCAGGTGACTTTCTGTGAATATTTTGGCACAGTTATAAGCATTTTTCTTCTCCCCAGCAGAGGTCCAGCTATTAATTTTCCCTAAGGGTTGGCAGTCTTATTGCTGCCCAGTGTTAACAATGCAAGATGAAAAATATGATACCGTGAGAGTTTGCTACTGTGAACCCGGCAGTCATATATTTCAAACTTGATTTCTGGTATGGGTATATTATTTTATTCCTTATAAGTTTCCAACTTAAGACCATAGTGAACTCTGATTGACTTCTCTAAAACCTGCAACCCTTCTGTAAAGATTTGCTATAATTAATACCATATCATTCCACAAAAACATTGTCACCTGTGACATAGATTAGTAAAATAAGTTATTTTGTACACAGTTAGGATCCATAAAGTGTCAAATGATAATGTCTGCTATGCTTGCCTCTAGATATATTCTTGGTTTTTGTGATCATTCAGTTCTTGAATCAAGTATAGGTCAGTGAATCACAAAATGTCTTACCTTTTCTTTTGTTCCTAGACATTAAAACAGAATGTCAAGCAATGCATGCCTCTGCTTTGTCCCTATAGAAATCAACAACTCTTATTTCTTTGATTTGCTACAGTGTGTGTAATCTTTAGAACATTTCAATTCCGATTGTCAGGATGTAAGTTCTAAAGGAAATTCTTGCAAGATGTGTTGGCATTTCTACCTCTTAGGTTCTTTTTTTGTGGATATCAGTATTTTCTCCCCTACACATCTTTAGGAAAACAACTGCTTTTTATCTGTAAACGTTTATAAATACCTTCATTGGCAACTCCATTTTGCTATTTGAATTACTCAATGATTTCTGCTGAAAACTTACCAATAGCAATGTAAGTTAAAGGAAATATTGTATGTCCCTTATATCCATTTAACTTTTATTTATTCACATTTCTCATGATTTACTAGCTCTCACTACAAGTAACTTTCCTATAGCTATAAGTTACTTCTTGCTATGAGATACTTTCTTATAGATGGAATCACTTGAGATCAAGAAAATTCTAACTCAGCTTATTTTATATATTTATTGTCTGAAAAAAATAGGAAAGAAAGAAAATGCTTCAAGGGCATTATTGGTAGTGTTGTCTTTGTAGTTTTTAAGGATATTTTCAAGAAGATGATACCGAATATGGGGGAGTGTTGGATGTGAAAATCTAAATACAGGAATCATGGATGTGATGAATGCAAGGGTCATGTTCAGAAGATGAGGAAGAATGAAAACAATGTGTGTAAGCAATCAATATAAAATTAGCACCCAAATATCAATTATTTCATTCAAGATGCTAGTAATTTGAAAATCAAAGTCAATTAAATTTCTCATAGCTTTAATTGTACTAATTTAAATATGAGAATCTTCATTTTGTGCTGTTTGGTGAAGAGCTATTGTCATGTCATCTCACTAGAGAGTGCTAAGCTACAGAAATGCTGGCCGCCTGACCACAGTGGAATTACTGTGCTTGTGAGTTTTTTGTGATAATGGTGGTGAGAAGAGGCTTGGGGTTTGCTGCAATTGCATAAGTATTAACAAACACAGGACCTGGGGGGTAAAGCTGTTGTTCACATATCAGAGTGACTGAAAATGCCCAAACCAGGGCTTAAGGTAGGAATTTATATAGGAGATCTGACCTGGGACAGGATCAAAACTGGAGCTGGTTGCAAAACAGGAAAGGAGAAGGCTTAGAGAAATAACAGAAACACTGGAGGTGTTTCAAGGTTCTTTTTATTAGGTAGATGCAGATCTAGAGTGCCAGGGTTGAAATCCTGGTTCTGTCCACTCTGTGACATTGGCCAAGTTAATTAAAATATTTGATTCCTCATCTCTAAAATGTGAGCATTATAGTAATAATGATTTAGAGTTATTGTGAGGATTAAATAAACAAATACATCTAAAGTGCTTAGGGAGTCTCCCTGGTGGCGCAGCGGTTAAGCACTGTGCTGTGGAGCTGTGGGCAGCGGTGACTTGAGATCATTGGCCGGCCAGGGAGATTACCACATGGCGTGGCAGACCTCTCCTGCCTCACCCACTGCTCCCCTCAGCAGTGTGTTTCCATCGATCTGCCTGTTCTGCTCCCCACTCTGTCTCTGGTGAACCCTCTCGCCGCCTCACACCTCTGGCCTGTATCCCAGCTTGTATGCATAAATAAATAAATCTTAAAAAAAAGTAATGTATAGAAAACATTACCATGTACCTAATAGATACTACTGTTATTATCATTGTTTTTATTAAAGTGAATTTATATTATCGACACCATGCCATCTCTAGTATTTCCAAAACCGCTGAGATGTATTTGTTTTCCTCTTTTGACAGATGAGTAAAATGATCTCTACAAGGCTTCATAGCTTTAAAAAGAACTTATAGCATTAAAATGATCTCTCACTTGCCAGATGATATATAATTTAATTTTTCACTACTTTACAACTTACATATAATATGAAAAGTTTCAGTGAAGATCATGTAACTTTAGAAAAATGATTAAAGAGGGAAGAAGTGAGCAGGATTTGCTTTAAAAAGTTTGTAGCATTTTAACTTGGTCTAGATCAGATGGACATTTTACCTAGGACTCGAGTAAAGAAACAGAGTTTGAAAGCAGAGAAAAGTAAAAAGCAATCACATTGCAGGTATTTCCTACTTACAGTCATGGATGTGTTATATTAACTGATCCGTTAAATGACTGCATTATTTTGTATGACAGAATCGTGGAGTGTATGAAGGTAGCAACTGTAAGTGAAACTACGCAGATATTTGGAGCTACATTACACAGTCTTGAATTCTGCAGTGAGAATTTTAGTCTATATACTATAGACAGTGGGAAAAGAGATGAATGTAATAAAATCTATACTGAAAGAACAAAGTGAAAGGTATTTTTTGTTTGTTTTTGCATAGAAGAACTGGGGTGTAGCTATGGGGTGAGAGGATTCACCAGAGACAGAGTGGGGAGCAGAACAGGCAGATTTACTTACACTGCTGAGGGGAGCAGCGGGAAAACAAGAGAAGTTTTGAGTTATCTCACTGACTGAGGGTTGAACTCAGGCCTTAGTGAATAGTGCTGAACTTAACCCCTAGGCCACCAGGGAGTCCCTAAACAGTACTTTTGTTGTTAGAAAAGGTGGATCCATAAAGTCACAAGACTATAAAAGGTGTCATGATAGTGTTGTTGTTGTTGTTTTTTTAATTGTGATAATGGTGATAGGATGGGAGCCTCAGGGAAGCAATATAAGAAAATATGACTCAAAATCTATATTTACTATAAGAAGTTAAGCAGAGAATTTGTGAATAGATTTTTTTTTAATTGAGGTAATTGATTTGCGATGTATACGATTTAGGAGAGTAGGTTCACACCCCTTCTGGTGTATGTCACCACACCACACTTACCATCAAAGCACTCACAATCCACCACCATAGTCTACTGGGCCTTTCCCCACTTGTCTCTCCCCCAACACTCCCTTCTAGTAGCCTCAATTCTGCAGTCAGATTTCTAGGGTTTGGTTTGGTTTAGTTTTTTACTGTTCCTTTGTTTTGTTTATTCATTAATAGATTTATACTTGTGGAGACTTGAGTGCATGAGAATTCATTATTATATGGATAAAGTTGACTTTAATGGGACAAATGGGGAATTCGGCTTTGAACAAGTAAAGTTGGAGGTACAGTGGGCATTAAGCAGCCACTGGAAGAATTCAGAAAACTGGCCAGGAACAGAGAGGTAGGCTTGAGAATTCCTGACTGTGCAAATGATCATTGAATTCATGTGCATCATAAAATTATCCTTCATAAGAAGAGTGGGAAGAGAAGACAGATTATGGTAGAACCTTGAGAGACATGAATATTTAAATAGCAAAAGGGAACAGTTTGCTGGTAAAAAAAGGTGAAGCACATTCAGAGAAGCTCTGAAAAGAGGTGAAGTAGAAGATAAAGGAGCAGGACATTTTGAAGAGAGCATAGAGAATTTTAGAAAACCCATGCATGGAATCAAGAGAGTTTGAGGACTTTTAAGAGGTCTTTGGACTTCAGAATTTTTGATATTTTTTTTTCCTCCCAAAATTTTTTTTTTTTTTTTTTTTTGTGGAATGATACAAGGAAATATAGATCAGAATAGCTGGAAGAATAAATTAAAGTGAAAAAGAGGAGGTAGTAAGTAAACTAGATTCTAAGACGATTAGAGTAGGTAGATGACAATTGCTAGAGAAATGATTATTGGAAAAATGAGTCATGGGTTTCTTTGAGAAAAGAGCCAAAGAAATCCATTTAAGTGAACTTTTGATACATTTTGAGATGGAGAGAATATTTGAAAAGTATTTGCTCCTGATGGTTTCTATTTCCTCATAGTATAAAGCAAGGGTATCTGGGTACATTTAGAGACCAGGAACTGGACGGCTTTACTGGTAGTTGGTTAAAGAAGTTGGGCAATGAGTGGACTGTCATACAAATGCTATTGATTGACTACAATACATGTATTCTTTGTAGCCTGGGAAAAGGACCAAAGCAGAAGGACAGACTGGCTGAAACACAGCTGGAAATGGGCAAGGTAGATGTATAATGTCAAAAGGCAAAAGGAAATGAATCCAGAATGGTTGAGATAGCTACAAAACACTTGAAACAGGGCCAGCTATATTCATTATCATGGTCAGTGATCTGCTGTTCCAAATGTCAAAGTGGAATTTCATATAGGAATAGCAGTTTGTCATTTATCTCTTTCCTTTCACCTGCATGTATCTGGTGAGAGGAGAGATGAGTATTTAGATTATAATTCCTAAAGTTACTGAAATATAGCCAAATTTTTTTATATGTGACTTAATTGATAGTATACAAGAAATAGTATCTTAGACTTATCTATGGAGTTCAGGACACACTGGAAGTGAAATTTGCATTATTTTCTACTTCCCTCCCGGTAGTCTTAGGCTAGTCTTACTTTTCTGACTTCAGTTTCTCATTTGTATAATGCACTTGTATATGATGATTTGTACATCAGCCTCAAGACAGTCTTTCTTTTTTTTTTTTTTAAGATTTATTTATTTATGCATACAAGCTGGGGTATAGGCCAGAGGAGTGGGGTGGCGAGAGGGTTCACCAGAGACAGAGTGGGGAGCAGAACAGGCAGATTGATGGAAACACACTGCTGAGGGGAGCAGCTGGGGAGGCAGGAGAGGTCTGCCGCACCATGTGGGAATCTCCCCAGCCAGGCGTTGAACTCGCGTCGCTGCTGCCGACAGCTCCACAGCACAGCGCTTAGCCACTGCGCCACCAGGGAGGCCCTCAAGACATTCTTTCAATCCTCAGTTTTTCTTAAAGTAGAATTGCTCAAGGGGTTCTTCTTCATGAAAGGAAGGTAGTAGTTCTATGACCAAATATTGGGAAACTAGTGTTTCTCTCTTGGAGTCTTGGCACACATATTAGGACATCAAGCCCCAGGGTGTTCTGTAGTGCTTTTCTAGTAAAAAGAAACGGATTAACTTTATTTAGCTTATTGTTACTTGATTTTTTTAAAGGCTATTTTAAAATTTTTTTAAAGGGGATTCTCTTTGCAGCCCTCAAAACATGTAGCAGAACTGTGCAAAACAAGTTTTGTGAAATATTTTATATATCTGTATATATAAATCCACATATATACATATTCTACGATTTATTAGGTCATAACAACTATGATGAAAGCTACATCTGGTATTATACTGCACATTATCGCCAAAATATTTATAGTATTTATTCAGATTTAATTTTATATTCAGTCCCTCTTACTTAATTATTAGATGTAAAGCATCAGATTATACTTGAAACATTTTGAATTGGGATCAGTGAAAATTTTAAGTAACTATTTTTCATATTTTTCACTGCCCATTGATTTCTCAGCACAGAAAAATAACATTGTAAGTCTAAAATATTCATTGTTTTTATGACTGTCTTTGATTTGACAAATAACTTTATTTAGGGTATTTTTCTCATCCTTATTTATGAAAGATATTTGTTTTAGGTTACTTTTCTCATAGTTGCTTTATGAAATTTTTGTTCCCATAAAATGAGTTGAGGGTTATGCCTCTTTCTTTTTTCTGAAAGTGTTTATATAGGATTTTGTTGAAAAATTTGGGTGAATTTCCTAGTAAGGAAAATTGAGGCTGGACATTTATCTTTTAGAATGTCTGAAATAAAGGTGTAATAGTTGTGTCAATATTTACAGCTTAAAAATTTATTCTTTTGTGAATTTTGTTTTTCTGAGTTTGTGTGGTTTATGTAAATCTTTTAATTAATAGATATACAGTTCCCATGATTTTGAAGTTCAAAGGCTCTGTAAATTGTATTCTCTTTTTAATGCCTATTGTTGGTTAGTTGTGCCTTTTTGCCTTTATTTTTCTTGCTCAGTCATCTTGTATGTCTGTCTTTTTTTTGGTCCTTTCATAAGGATCAGTTTGTAGTTTTATTGATTGTTTATTTACTGTACATTTAACTTATATTATTTTCTGCTTTTACTGTATTTCCTTCACGCTTCCTTTTCATTTCCTATTCATTTTTCTAATTTCTGGAGATGGACATATACATAATTGATTTTTATTTGTGTGTATGTGATATATACATTCAAGATTATGGAAAGTTCCTCCAAGCACAGACTTACATAATGCTTTCAGTCAAGTTTTGACATACTGTATTTTTATTATCAATTAGTTAAAAATATTTTGTACTTTTCACTGTGATTTCTTTGGTAATTATTTTCTTAGAATTTGATTATTTTCTTATATTTCTGCTATGGTCAGAGATCCTACTCAGTGATTTTAATCTTTTGAAGTTTGTATAGACTTGTTTTATAAATCAACATATGGTTGACTTTTATAAATGTTTACTTCAAAAGATGTATTTTATTGTGGTGTGTGCTTTTCTATACTGATCACTTAGAACAGTTTTCTTCATGATGATTGTTTAATATACTTTTAAATACTTGTAGGTACTGTCATTTTTTATGTGCTTTATATATATATTTTCTACTGATTTTTTTCTTATGTATCTGTTAGTGAAAACAGTTAATTTTCACTATAATTGAGGCTTTTTTCCCTTAAGTTCTATTATAATTTTCTGAATATGCTTCACAGTTATGATTAAATCAATAAAATTTGAGAAATTTTGTATCTTTCGAGTAGATTGACAACTTTATGAACATTTGCAGTGCCATCTTTATTTCTTATAATACATGTTGCTCTACATCTATTTTGTCTGCTAAAAATAACAATAAAAACTTTCTTTTTGTTTAGTTCTTTTTTCATTTATTTTGGAACTTTGTGTAGTATTAATTTAAAGCATGTCCATTATAGAGCTTAAAGTAGTTTCTGTAAACTGTCAGATTTTTTCTTTTCATTAGAATATTTACTCCATTTTCTCTTAATTGCTGATATTTTTCTTTGTAAATTATAAATTTGTTTTTTATTACTTGTCACATACTGTTCTTTTTTTCTGTCTTTGTTTTTGAATTAAGCTAATGCAAGTATTTTATCATTTTTTAAATAGGTTTATTTATACATACAAGCTGGAGTACATGGTAGAGGTGTGGGGTGGCAAGAGGGTTCACCAGAGAAAATGGGGAGCAGAACAGGCAGAGTGAAGGAATACACTGCTGAGGGGAGCAGCGGGCGAGGCAGGAGAGGTCTGCCTTGTGGGAATCTCCCTGGCTGGGCGATGAACTGGTGTCGCAGCTGCCAACGGCTCCATAGCGCAGCTCTTAACCGCTGCGCCACAAGGGAGGCCCTCAAGTATTTTATCATTGAGTCTTCTTCTGTCTTCCCTCCACAAAAATAACTGTTTATTCATACATTTCTTATGATTCTTTTAGAGGTTATCTTAGGTAAACCCTAAATATTACAACATGCATTCTTGACTTTATACTGACCTCTCTAAATTTTCATTGTTCTCACTTTCCTGTTATTATTAGAACCTTACACCACTCTAGTTTTACTATTTGCTTTATCATCTGTAATGTCAACACAGAATGGCTTTTCTTTTTACTCATTTTCCACCTGTCTTTCAGAGTAAATCTATCATGTCAGTTACATATGGCACTGGATGAATAGAAACATAATAAAAACAAAAATTCATATTATGTACAAGTGTACATCCTCCAGGCATATACAAATGTTGCAGATACTTTACTGTATTTTTCTATACTTCTGTGAAGCTTATTTATGTTTGAGATGTTTCAGAAAATTAGATTCAATGGGGACATTTAAAAAGAAGACCATTATTTTGCAATGGTCTCATTTTGCTATGTATGCAGGGCCAAAACCAGAATGACTGTCTTGTTTAAAAAGAAGAATAAATAGTTGGGACTTCTCATACGCTTCAGGAAAAGTTTCAAAACAAGCCTCTCTGCTGGCTAGTCTCAAAATGAAAGTGTTGAGAACACAGAACAATTTTTCTAATAGATCAAGAGAACTAGGAAACTTACTCACTGAAAGTTTTGAGTGCATGTGAAAATGAAGATAACTTTTCTAGTTGTGAACATTTTAATTTCTAAGGAAAATGCCCTAGTCTTTTTATTGTGAACAGACAAAGAAATGTATGGTAAAATCATCCATGCCCTTGTGTAAGTCTCAGTGATAGCAAAAATAAGCTTGGATAATTTCGATTGAATTAAGAAAAGAAAAAAGAACAGTGGGTGCTTTTGACGTGGCATTGCTGTTGGTGTAACCAGTGTGTACCATTTGCTTTCCCTTAAATCTCTGCAGGCTTCTCACTGATCTGCCTAATTCCATGAAGTTGCTCTTTCTCCTCATTTCCTCCCCCATGCCTGACATTTTCCCTTCTGCCCCAGTCGCTTGCCTAACTTGGTCATCTGTACTTGCACGCTGGCCTGGGACACTGCTCAGCACTTGAATTTGGAGTCATGAGGCTTTGTCATTTGAATTTCTTTACTCTTTTGGATTATTGCATTTTCTTAATTCTCTTACATGTGTTAATTTCTTTGAGGCACATTCTTATATCACAGTAAATATAACTAGTATTACTTTGCAGCTTGGATACATTCCAGGCGTGAATTTCAAAGGGTGACTGTCAGATGGGAAGGATGAACTCAGTGAGACAAAACGTTGTGTGGAGTCTCCTAGGAGCTCTGCAGTTTCAAAAGTGTTAATGGAACTGTCCAGGTGGAAAGGAGAGGTGTCATATCTAGGCCCCTTCCCGAGGGGTTCCATGAATTCTCTTTGCTGGGAGTCTGAATTATTTTCTAAAGTTCCATTTTTAAAATAATGGGGTGTTTTTAAGGTCCTTTCTTGAAAGTTGTCTTCTCTTTTTAAAAGTAAACTTTTATTCTTCTAGATTGCATCCGAAATTATTGGAATAATTTTATTTATGGAAATATTTTCTATTGCTCTACTCGAATATTATACAAAAGCAGTTTAATATAGAAGCAATTATATAGATTAAAACCCTAAAATTAATTGCCCGTTTTTGTTCAAATTGAGCATTTTTTTCCTGATAATGAAGACAGTTGGACAAGACAGACTATTATTGTGCATTATGAAAGAATTATTTCTGACCAAAGGGAGTATTTTCACTATCCTCACATTTTAATGAAAATCAAAATCGGTGTTTGTTTATTGTAGGTTCTTTTTTGTTGTTGTTGCTGTTGTTGTTGTTATGTCTATTCCCAAGGGACAGAAATGGCATCTTTAAGTCTGAAAGTGAAAGTAATCTGTGCAAAATCTCAAATATTTTATTTTTGCATTTACACAGTTGCAAGGCTGAAGAGAATTATTTTTATATCTGCTAGTTAAGAGCTCAGTGATGTATATTCATTTCATGTGGTGACAAAAGCTTGCTTAAATAGTTGACAGTTGTAAACATTTTATACTTAAGCTGGTCAAATTGACCAAAAATACTCAAATATAAACAAAGCAAGCGGAGTTAGCAAGAGGAACTTTTAGTATTGTTAGCTTCTATATATACATATATATAATTTCTCCCATTGTTGAACTTATAATATAATAGAAGCTCTGGGTATTCAATTATTTTAAATTTGGTGACAATTATTATTACAGATTTCAAATAAGAATTTCTCTTAATGAAAGGTTATTTTTTATTTAATATAAAAAACACAAGTTTTTGGGCCTCCCTGGTGGCACAGCGGTTGAGCACTGCGCTGTGGAGCTGTCGACAGCTTGCGATGCGAGTTCGAGGCCCAGCAGGGGAGAATCCCACAGGGTGTGGCAGACCTCTCCTGCCTCGCCCGCTGCTCCCCTCAGCAGTGTATTTCTGATCTGCCTGTTCTGCTCCCCACTCTGTCTCTGGTGAACCCTCTCACTGCCCCACACCTCTGGCCTGTACCCCAGCTTGTATGTATAAATAAATAAATCTTTAAAAAAAATAAAAAAAAAACAGAAGTTTTCTCATATTCTTAGTAAAATACCCACTTACATCTTTATAATAAATTCCATTTTACAACTCATATTTGGAAGGTATAAATAATCCAGTTGGTAAATAAAGTTATGCAGGGTAATGATTATATGCCATTCTTTTTTTTTTTTTTTTATACATACAAGCTGGGGTACAGGCCAGAGGCGTGGGGCAGCGAGAGGGTTCACCAGAGACAGAGTGGGGAGCAGAACAGGCACATCAGAAATACACTGCTGAGGGGAGCAGCGGGCGAGGCAGGAGAGGTCTGCCGCGCCATGTGGGATTCTCCCCTGCAGGGCTGCGAACCCGCGTTGCCACTGCCGACAGCTCCACAGCGCAGAGCTCAACCGCTGCGCCACCGGGGAGGCCCTAGACGCCATTCTAAACTGCTATGTAACTTAAACTGTCCAATAATATCAGCAATAGTATTTTTTATTTGTGTGGGGAAAAGGATGCTCAGTACGATTACGATTTGTAGATTTAAAAGCTAGTAATGGGGCCTCCCTGGTGGCGCAGCGGGTTAAAGCGCAGTGCTGTGGAGCTGTTGGCAGTGGCCACGTGAGTTTGATGCCCAGCCGGGGAGATTCCCACATGGCGCGGCAGACCTCTCCTGCCTCGCCCGCTGCTCCCCTCATCAGTGTATTTTCCATCAATCTGCCTGTTCTGCTCCCCACTCTGTCTCTGGTGAGCCCTCTCACTGCCCCACACCTCTGGCCTGCACCCCAGTTTGTATGCATAAAATAATAATAAAAAAAATCTTAAAAAAAAAAAAATAAAAGCTAGTAATGATCAGAAGTTGGGTTTGAATTAGTTCTGTCTAATCTAGAGTTCTGTAATTCCTGTTCTGTAATTATTTTATATCTTTGGTCCAAACCTATCTCTCTATTGCTTATGGAAGTATTTAAGTGAGAAGATAGAGTATAGCAAAATTAGTTATCTAGCTTGATTACTCAAAAGAGTATTTTCTTCTTTAGTCTTGAGCATTTCAAGACTTTGCTGCAAATGCCTTTATTGAAACAACAACAACAACAACAAAACACAGAGCACTCAATAAATATATTGATAGATTGAGAAACAGAATTTTCTTTGATCTGGCTGAATACATGATTTACCACTGTGTAGAAGACATTTGTAACTCTTTTAGTGATAGCTAAGAATTATCAACATATGGCAACTTGTTATGCTTTTTTTTTTAAGATTTATTTATTCATACAAGCTGGGGTACAGGCCAGGGGCGTGGGGCCGTGAGAGGGTTCACTAGAGACAGAGTGGGGAGCAGAACAGGCAGATGGATGGAAATACACTACTGAGGGGAGTAGCGGGCAAGGCAGGAGAGGTCTGCAGTTCCATATGGGAATCTCCCCAGGCGTCAGACCTGCGTCGTCACCGCTGCTGTGGACAGTATCATAGCGCGGCATTTAACTGCTGTGCTACCAGGGAGGCCCAATTTGTTATGCTTTCTCTTTTTTTTTTTCCTTTTTTTTTTTTAATTGTTATTTATGTCTTTTACATTTTGTATTCCCCTTGGGCAGCCCACCACCAATTCACCCGTGATCCATCTCCATGGTCCCCTGTATTCTCCTCTCTTCCATTTTGTGCCCTTATCCTCCCCTCCCCCCAGCCCCCCCACCGCTGAGTGTCTCTCTCCCACCCAGCCTCCCTATAGTCCTGTTATAAGTGAAACCATTCGATATTTTTCTTTTTCTTTCTGGCTTATTTCACTGAGTATGATTCCCTCTAATTCCATCCATGTCGCTGCAAATTGCATGTGTTTATCTTCTTTCCATGCTGAATAGTACTCCATTGTGTATATGTACCAC